>JAASFS010000183.1:0-28721 GCA_023333865.1 Globisporangium perplexum | reverse complement strand
GGTGCTACACGCACGGACTCTTCATCGAAGGCGCGCGCTGGAACAAGGAGACCCAGGCGCTCGACGAGCCGCTGCCGCGCGAGCTCTTCGCCAAGATGCCCGTGATCCACCTGTACCCGCAGCCGAACCGCGATCCCCCGAAGAGCGGCATCTACCGCTGCCCGGTCTACAAGATCCTCACGCGCACAGGCACGCTCTCAACGACCGGCCACTCGACGAACTTTGTCATGTGGATCGAGATCCCGTCCCGCAACAGCGTCATCTGGCGCAACTCGCTCGTCTCCGAGACGAACGCGCAGGTGCTCTTCTGCGACCAGGAGGACTGGATCAAGGCGGGCGTCGCGTGCTTCTGCTCGCTGCGGTACTAGCCTCACGATCGCCCGTGCGCCAACGCGTGTCGTGTATTCGCGCGCATGGGTTCGGGGTCATGGGTGAATGGCACCTGCGTTCCTGTCGACGAGCTGGTGAGCATCAGCGCTCACAGGCGGGCGAGCTCCTCGGGTGGTCTGAAGACATAGAGATAGCGAGAGAGAGAGACACACACATGAAGACGAGATCGTCAGACTCACACGCGTCTTCGTGGAGAGCAAAGCTCCTGGTGTACAGCAGCAGTCTCCACGCAGTAGCCCTCCAGCCTCACAACGAAGCGCTTACTGGACGAGCAGCTTCTCAAGACGCAGCTTGGTGATCTTGCTCTGCTCGGCCGCCGCGATCTGCAGCTCGTCGTCCGGGTGATTGTCGACGCGCGACTCGAGGATCGCAAGCATCTCGTCCGCCGACTTGCCCGTCGCGCACACAATGTAGATGTAGCTGCAGACGCGCCGTCGGAGTAAGAGGGCGATGACAAGTTCCTCGTCACCACCACCACCCTCGCATGACGTACCCGAACTTGTCGAAGTAGCGGGTGTTGAGCGCCTCGAGGCGGTCGAGCACCGCGTCCTCCGCGTGCTTGGTCGCCTAAAAGGTTCCTCTTGAGCCACACGCACACGCCTGCATGCATACATGGACACACCTGCTGCTCCTGCGCCTCCCACGCGCCGATCGGTTTCTTCGCGCGTCCGATCTGCTCGCCGCCAGCCCCACTGCGTTACGACCGCGTCCACCCGCCCGCTAGCGCTCTACACCCAACAGGCGCCAAGGACGCACGCGCGGGTGCGCCGCGAAGGCTTCGAGCCAGTCGGCGCGCGTCATTGCCTTCTCGGCGGCGTCGGAGGCGTGCAGCAGCTCCGTCGCGTCGGACACCGGCAGCAGTCGCAGCAGCTGCTCCGCCCAGCGCCGCGAGCCGCAGCACGGGAGCAGCTTCTGCGCCAGCAGCTGCGCAGGCGCGTCCGCCGCCGCGCGGTTGAGCGCCGCGATGCTGCTCATGGCGTCGCGCTGGAGGTCTCTGGAGGTCTCGAGCTCGAGCTCAAGCGCTAACTGAATAAGCGCTAACTGAATGCGAGGCGGACGCTTTCAAGTGACGGATACCGTGGTGAATCAGATAGGTACGGACACGTCGTGCTTGTCTGAAGCTGTGGTCGCGTCCTTGACAATGCTCGATAGCATGATCTCGACCTCACGCAGCGTCGTGCGCGGCGTCAAGCGCGCCAGGTCGTGTGCGGATGGTGTTCTCCGAGAAATGCACGGCACTCGAGTCGAGTCCAATCCAGTTATGTCAAGCCTACAACCACTGCTTGACCTCGACACCGTGATATCACAGTCTGCTGGATGTCGTGGCAGCCATCTTGCGGGCTGATCGGTTGCTGCTTGCGGGCTCGGAGGTCTCACTTTTCGACTCACACTTCGCCCTCGCCACCCCGCTCATAAGCGAACTCGGAGAAGAGAACGACGGACGCCGCCGCCAGCGCCGACGAGATCGACAAGCCCGCGCACTCGGTGACACCGTACGCAGCAGAAGTGGATCCTGTCGTCGATTCCCACCCGAAGCAGCCGCAGAGCCCGCTGCGCCAGTCCGTGCGTCGCCGCGCTCGTGGCCGTCGCGAAGCTGCTCACGATCGCCTGGTACGTCGTCGTTCCCTTCATGATCGACAACAGCTCGCTGCGCTTCGATTACATGTTCGCGCCGCGGTTCACGACGGCGTTCTGGGTCTGGCGGGTCACGGCGCTCGCGTTCTTGCTCCTCGGCACGGCGCTTTTCGACACGGAGGCATCGACGACTGGCTTCCGAGTGAGACCGGGCTTCGCGTGCGTCGTGTACATCGCGCTGCTCGTCGCCGGGAGCATCATCGGCGTCACCGAGACCTCCGCTCGGAAGAGCTACGAGGACGAGTTCGCGGTTGTGTTCAACGACTTCTACTGCAACGCGCGCACACTGCGCGTGTGCCTCGAAGGCAGCGACAGCGAGATGCTGCTGATCACGCCCGGGAACGCCACGACGGCGCTCACGTCCGAGAACCCGACGGACGTCGCGCTCTCCGTCTGGGGTCGGTGCCAAGGAGTGCTGCTCGACGGCATGGCGAAGGCGGCGGAGCGAACCAATACGAAGTACAGGAAGCGCGACGGCGAGAAAGGCATCGAGACGAAGGAGGTGTACCGGCTCCTGGGCGACACCAAGGGCTCGAGCGACACCGACGCGTGGTGTGGCAACGCGTATCACTACTCGATGTCCCTCACCGCCGCGCAGCAGAAGACCTTCCCCCGTTCGCAACGAACTCGAACATGTTCGCGAGATACAAGCGCGAGTGGACGCCCCGGATGCAGTTCTCGAACGGCTTCCTCGGCGGCGCAGTGGCGCTGCAGGCGGTGGTGATGTGCATCTCGTGGTAGGCGAGTAGGAGCACCACTGACGACACGACCGCTTGATCTCGGCGGCCGCCACCGACGGTTCGGATGTGCATCGAGTGTATCAAAGACCAAGTCCTCCTCCGACTGCAGTCAGAACTTCCGGCGCTTGGACGAGCGCTCGACGACGGCTGCCGCTGTGATGAGCTCGGCGTGGCGACCCTTCCACTGGATGAAGCCGCTCGAGTCGCGCAGCCCAGCCTGGAAGAGCGCCTTCTCCTCCTCCGTGAGGCGGCGCGTGAACTCGGTCGTGTCCTCGTCGAGCGAGTTCATGGCGTTGTTGAGCACCTCGCGGTAGCGCTCGCCGCCGAACGCCAGCCGCATGATCTCCTCGATGTCCTTCGCGCCGGCGTCGTCCACGAGCGGTACGAGGTGGCGGCCCACCTCGTAGAAGAACGGTGTGCAGTCGCGCAGGTTCACGGCGGCCGGGCCGGCTTTCAGCAGCCGCCGGAAGCGCGCGGTCAGGTAGTGCGGCAGCTCGAGCGCCACGTCGCCGCGCGCCGCCAGCGGTTCCGCGAGCCAGAGCGGTAGCTCCACGACCGCGCCGTTCGGCAGGTCATCGCCCACGCAGCTCGGGTCCAGGTACGCGCAGTCGATCGCCTCCGTCGCGAACGTGCACTTGAGGCGCTCGTCGCCCGCGAGGATGTCGTTCACGTCGAAGTAGCCGCCGCCGCTCATGGCCGAAAATCGGCGCCACAGCCTCACAGTAGAAATACTGGTGAAGAAAGTGAGGTAGCTGTCAGGTGTCTCGAGACGCATGACGGAGACACATGCGGGGAGCAGCCTCATGTACATGTATGGCCGTGCGGGATGCAGAACGTAGCTTCATACACAATAAATACAGCGGGCGGCGACAGCCGGGTGCGGAGCGCGCCTCAGAACATGAACGAGAACGCGCGGATCCAGGGCTTGAGCTGCTCGAGTACGTCGAGCGTGCGAGAGAACTCGCGCACGAGTAGCGAGAAGCCGTTGAGCACGTGGTCGCAGACGTCGGCGAGCGAGAGCACCGTCGACGACGCGTTGCTCGCGAACACGTGCTGCGGGTTGCACGCGATCGCCACGAGCCCGAGCAGCAACAGCACGGCGAGCACGAAGCCCGGCGGGTCGGTCACGGACGCCACGAACACGTACACGAACGACGAGATCGCGCGGAGCGAGTAACGCGTGCTCGCGCCGTTCCGCGCAGCGAGCGGCCCGCCATTCGCAACTGGCGCCACCACACGGAGAGCCGACTGCTGCTTCTCGAGCGTCGCCGCGCACTCGGTCTCGAGCGGGTAAAGCTTCGCGATCACCTCTTTCAGCAGCAAGTTCACTTGGAGCTCGTTCACGTCGCAGATGCCGGCTTCGTGGCGGCAGAGCGGGCACAGGTGCGAGTTCGTGCGCTTCGGAGGTGGCGCCACGACCACCGTGTCCTCAGCATCCGCCGCGTCATCGAACGCGTTCAGAAATGGCAGCGGCGAGAGTGGCAAGCGCACCGGCGGCTGGTGCTGATCGGGCGTCGGCGGCGTGTTGTCGCTCTTCCATGCAGCGAGGATGCACCCGCGGTCGAAGTTGTGTCTGCAGGGGAAGCAGGCGAGCCAGCGTCAGCCACCCGCAGCAAACGCGCGCGCACACACAGCGCGCGCTGTCATCGTATGCGGGAGCGTGAGGCGGCGAATGGACGCACCCGCAGGGGAGCGTGACCGGGAAGCAGAGGATGTCGAAGCAGATCGAGCAAAGCAGCGCGTCACGCCGCACACCGCAGGCGCCGCCAGCTCCGCTCGCGCGCAGAGCGGAGGTGGAGCGCGAGCGTGCGATCGGCGCGAGGTTCATGGCGGTGATAGCAGCTGGTGAGCCCTCTCTGGCGAGCAAGGCGTGTATCACGCGGCGCGCGACGCCGTCGTCGAGGTCGAAGGTGGTCAATGAACGCTTTTTCGTGTGCGTTTCGCTTGGAGCTAATAGTGCGAAAACCCAGGGAAGGTAACTGTTGTATAGTTCTCACTGAATAGGACGGCAAAGTCTGTAAAATACAGTTTGATGTCTGAACGTTCTGTTAAATAACTTTTTTGATCAAACTCAGATCCTGATTAATCCCCCAGCCGAACTTGAAGCTTGGATTTCGCTGCTTCCTCGCTGCCTTGCGTGGAGTATGGTGCGAACGAAGGTAGCTCTGACACCCGGAGCACACCCGGGGCGGAGCGCGCTTGAAGCAGCGCGATGGCGCTCCATACAGCATGAGCAAAACATCTGCTTTCAGTATGCTCTCTGCAGACGAACCAAAGGGCGCTCTATTCGACACTGGCGCGGTAGTGTTTGACAGACCCATTGGCAGCCTCTGATTGGCTGCAGCCACCAAGTGCGTCATATTCTGTCTCAGAATGCAGACTCCTGCTAATTCCGAGAGAACATTCTCCCCTTGAGAACTTCAACGGCGCCGACAGCACTTCCGATCTTGCTCGCCGCCGCCGCCCCCGTCGCCGTCGCTCGCCACCCAGCTCCGCACTTCCCGAAGCGCTCGACTCCAAGAGCAGCGCCGCCACCCACACGCACACAAGCACCTCTTCTTCCTCCTCCACAATGCGCGTGTTTCGGACGCTGTCGATGCTCGCGCTCTGCGCTGCCGCGTCTGCGGTCTCCGCCAAGTCCCCGCGCGAGTACGAGGGCGAGTTCGAGCGCTGGATGAGCCGCCACCACCTGACGTTCGCCGACGCGCTCGACTTCGCGCGCCGCCTGGAGAACTACATCGCGAACGATCTGTACATCGCGACGCACAACAAGCAGTTCGAGTACTCGGGCGTGCAGCTCGGCCACAACGAGTTCTCGCACCTCTCGCACGACGAGTTCAAGGCGCGCATGAACGGCTTCGAGATGCCGCCCGGGTACCTCCAGGGCCGCCTCGCGAAGCGCAAGGACAACGTCTTGCGCGACGCGAAGGTGCCGGACACGATCGACTGGGTGGAGAAGGGCGGCGTGACCCCCGTGAAGAACCAGGGCCAGTGCGGCTCGTGCTGGGCGTTCTCCACGACCGGCGCCGTGGAAGGCGCAGCGTTCGTGACTGACGGCAAGCTGCCGAACCTGTCGGAGCAGGAGCTCGTGGACTGCGACGACAATGGCGACATGGGCTGCAACGGCGGTCTGATGGACCACGCGTTCGCCTGGATCGAGGACAACGAGGGCATCTGCTCGGGCGAGGAGTACGAGTACACAGCGAAGCAGTCGACGTGCCGCACGTGCACGGAGATCGTCAAGGTGACTGGTTTCCAGGACGTGAACCCGAACGACGAGCACGCGCTCCAGGTGGCGGTGGCGCAGCAGCCGGTGTCGGTTGCGATCGAGGCGGACCAGCGCGCGTTCCAGTTCTACAAGTCGGGCGTGTTCAACCTCACGTGCGGCACGCAGCTCGACCACGGCGTCCTGGCGGTCGGGTACGGCGAGGAGAATGGCCAGAAGTTCTGGAAGGTGAAGAACTCGTGGGGCGGCTCGTGGGGCGAGAAGGGATACATCCGTCTCGCGCGCGGGATGAACGGCGCCGCCGGCCAGTGCGGCATCGCGATGGCGCCGAGCTACCCGTTCGCGAGCTGGATCAAGAAGCCGAGCGCGCAGGCGGCTACGGCAGAGAAGGTGGAGAAGAAGCCGATCGTGGCGCAGCAGTCGTTCGACGTGTACTCGTCGGCGAAGATCTCGCAGTGCGGCGACAAGGACAAGTCGCTGATCACGTTCGACGACCTGGAGGTGACGCCGAAGCCGAAGCGCGGGAAGCCGATCACGTTCTCGGGCAAGGGCAACTCGAAGGTGGCGTTCGACAGCGCGTCGTACAAGCTGGTAGTGAAGCTCGCGGGGCAGCAGGTGTTCGGGCACAGCGGCCAGCTTTGTGGTGAGAGCCACGTGCCGCTGCCGCTCGGGCTCGGCCACATCGATGTGCACGGGTTCGCGTGTCCCGTGGCGAAGGGGGCGGCATCGGAGGTGAAGGTGGACGTGAACCTGCCGGCGATCGCGCCGTCGGGGAACTACGAGATCCAGTTCCTGAGCGGCAGCAACAGCAGGAGCAGCGGCGCGGACGGCGCCGCGGACTCGGTCTTTTGCGTGAACGTGGCGCTGGAGCTCGACAACGACGAGGACTTCAAGCGCGCGAGCGTGTACGAGGTGATGGCGGAGATGTAGAGCAGCAGCTTTCGCTTCCGCTTTCGTCGCGAGGAAGCTCGCGATCTGCTCGTTCGACAATTGCTTGTCTGACTCGTTGCAGTCAGTGCTTTCTTCATATAAGTACGGATTCGGAAATAAATGAGTGTGCTGGACCCACCAGCTGGACACTACGAAGCACTCGAGAGCTCTGCTCTGCGTCATTCTGCCATTTGAACGCAAGAGCTCAAGCCGCTCCAGCTCAAGAAGAAGCCTCTCCTCCACGATGCCGAAGGTGACCGAGTTCAAGGTTGGCATGACCTGCGACGGCTGCTCCAGCGCCTGCACGCGCATCCTCACCAAGATCGACGGTGCGTCGCACGCGCACTCGCTCGCTCCCTCTCTGCTCGCTCGCGCAACGTGCTGACTTCGCTCCTCTCTCTTCCTCTCCCAACTCGTTAGGCGTGACGGACGTGCAGTGCGACATCGAGAAGCAGCAGATCCTCGTCACGGGCGACGCCGACGAGGAGGTGATGTTTGAGGCGCTGCTCAAGTGGTCGAAGGCCAGCGGCAAGAGCGTCGAGAAGGCGTAAGGCGCAGTCGGAGCGCGCGTGGAGCCTCGCTCCTCGCCTCCCCCGTCAATCCGCTCCGCTCTGCACATCGCCATCGTGCGAGCGCGGGACACTGCTGCGCGAGTGCGCGATGCCAGTCGCCCAGCAAAGCGAGAAAGCGCCGCGAAGTGCTCAATACATGTGTCTATTGTGACGGTGCACGCGCTCAGAAGTCCGGCGGCTTCTCCCACGCCGACACGCCGGTCTGCTTGTTGTAGTAGAAGGGCTTGCCGGCGCTCTCGTCCCACTGCTCGAGCCAGAGCTGCTTGGGCTTGTCGCCCGCCTTCTTCTTGCCGCCTGCTGCCGCCTCGGCGTCCGCGTCCGCCGCCTGCTGCTCCTCCAGCTGCGCGCGCAGCACCGCGGTGTCGTCTCGCAGCGCCGAGTCCACAACGGCGGCGCCGGCCGCGAGCCGACTCACGAGCTCGTCCTTCTTCTCGCGCAGGCGCGCGACGGCCGCAGACTCGCCGACCGTCTCCTTCACGCGCGCGGCCACCTTCTCGGCCAGCGTGGCCTTCGCCGAGTCCTTCCACACGGCGGGCCAGAGCTGCTCGAGCACCACCGGGTAGTTGCTCTGCACGCGCAGGCGGAAGGGTCCCTCCATGCCCTTCTTGTACGCTGCCACGAGCACCGTGTACGTGCGCGCCTCGAGCTCGCAGTGCACGTGCACCTCCCGCTGCCGCACGGGCTCGCCGCTGTGCGCCACCACGCTCTCTCGCGAGAGCTGGTGCACGCGGCCGGCGCGGTCGGCGCGCTGCTTCCGCCCACCCTGCGACGGCGGCGGCGCCACGACGTACACGGCGATGGGCAGCACGGTGGCCGGCGCGAGGCCGCGCGCGTCCACCTGCGTGACGCTCAGCAGCACCTCCGTGGGCCGCGTGACCGCGAGCGCGAACTGCGGGTTGCCCTCGAGCGCGCACTCGGCGTTGTGGCGCGTGGGCAGCCCGCACGCCGTGGCGCCGCGCCACTCGCCGTCGCGCGTGACCACGGGCCACTTGGCCGGGTCGTAGTAGCGGCACACGTAGAGGCTGCGGAAGGCGTGGCAGAAGTCGTCGAAGTGCATCCAGAACGTGTTGTCGCCGGCGTCCGCGTTCCAGTGCAGCAGCTTCTTGAGGCGGCGCGTCCAGAGCCGCGAGTGATCGCTCCAGTCGCCCTTCCACTCGTCGTGGTCGCCCGGTGGGTTGCGCAGCAGCAGCAGCTGGTGGCCGTCGAGCTCGCGCACGTCGTAGACGACGTAGCACGCGCCGAAGACGAGGCCCGTGTCGAGGATCTCGGTGTCCGCCGTGGCGCTCGAGATCGAGCCGGCGCCCATGAGGAACTTGTTGCGCTTGAACACGAGCAGCTGCTGCCAGAGCGTGCGCTTGAGGCTGCCGCGCGACGCCTGCGCCAGGCAGATCTCCTCAGCCGTGCAGCCCGTGAGGTCCGCGAGCGCCTGGTGCACGTACCCACGCTCGAGCGCCGCGTAGCCGCCGTAGTACTTGGCGACCGCCTTCTCGAGCAGCGGCACCCAGAGCTCCTCGAAGTCCTTGCTGTGCGCGAACGCGGCGCCGGCGCTCGCGCTCGTCCGCTGCGCCTCGTCCGCGAGCACCGGGAAGTGGTCGTCCACGACCACGGTCTCCCACTGGCAGTTCTTGAAGAGCCGCACGGCGTATGCGCCAGTGAGCGACGTCTGTTTGGTCACGAAGAGCCGGTCGATGAGCGCGTCGACCTGCCCGTCGTCCACGCCGCCGGACGCCGCGATGATGCTGATCGCGCTCAGTAGCCACGCGTCGTTGAGCCGCCCGCCGCGCACGTCGTCCGGGTCCGTGCCGCCGTCGAAGAGCCCGGCGACGACGTTGATCGCGGTCGAGACCTTCCACGCGCCGCCGGCCACGTCGCGCTCGTGCGCGCAGCCGGCGAGCGACGTCTGGTCCGGCGGGAACTCGCGGTCCACGAACTGCAGCGCGCGGCCGAACTCGCCGGGGACGCACGAGTACCCGGACTCGATCTCCATGAGCGCCTCCTGCGCGTTCAGCAGAGCCTCGTCCTGGCCCGCGAGCTCCTCCGGGAGCACGCCCTCAGCCTCCCGCCGCATGCGGCGCGCGTGGAACTCCTGCGTGCGGCGGTGGCACTGCGCCTCCTCGTGCGGCCGCCAGTACTCGCGCAGTTCGCGCTGCGCGGCGCGGGACTGCGCGTCCTCGGCGTCGATGATCGCGTCGAGGCGCTCCATCTCGTCGTTGAACGCAGCTTTGAGCGCGTGGAAGCGCGCGCGGTCGTCCGGCGAGAGCGACAGGAGCCAGACCGCCACGAGCGGGATGTCGATGGACGCGAACGAGCTCGTGCGGAAGATGTTCGCCGGCGGGTTGATGCCGTTCGACATGAGCTTGAAGCGGTTCTCGCGCAGGAACTTCTGGAAGAGGATCTTCTCGCGGCCCAGGCGCGCGTCCGCTGCGTTGAGCAGCAGCAGCTGGAAGTGGATGACGCACCGCGTCTCCTCAAAGAACTCGTAGTCGAGCTCCTCGTCGAGCACCGGGAGCTCCAGGAGCACGCCGACGAGGTCCGTGGCCACCGCAGCTGCTCGGCGCCGCGCGCCGCCTTTCTCCGCGGCGTCGAGCGGATCCCGATCGTCGGGCGGCCGGTCGTCCAGAGCATCGTCTCGCTGCGAGACGCGAGAGCGGCGCCAGCGCGCTGGCGCGTACCTGCGCTTGAGGAACTGGACCAGGCGCCACGGGAGCGTGAAGGCGTACAAGAACCCGAACGGCCCGGCACCGAGGTGGAACACTTCGCGGTACACGTCTCGCCACGTCAGGAGCCCGTCCGGCAGCGGCACTTCGCGGCCGTCGACCAGCTGTACGCGACAGCTGCGCTCGAGTGCGTCGATCTCCGTCGCGATCTCGCCGCCGGAGCGTCTCGACTCCGTCGACGCGTCCTCGTCCTCTTGCGTCGCCGCGTCACCGGCGTCCTTGGGCTTGTCGAACGGGTTCTTCTTCTTCGCGAACGCACCGACGCCGCCGCCGTACGCGATCGCCTGAAACTCGAGCTCCGCCTTGCGCTCCCGGCGCTCGAGCTCGACGAACTCGGCGCTCTCGAGCACGAAGGGCGTCCGGCGCTTCTCCAGCACGTCCTTCGACGCCGCACTCGCGTCCTTGAGGATCATCTCGTTCACGTACTTGGACGCGATCCCCATCTTGACCGGCGTGACCGCGCACAGGTGGGCGGTGACGCCGGCGAAGACGAGCAGCACGAGGCTGCAGAGCCCAATGCCGAAGCCCAGCGGGTCGAAGAACATGACGCCACTCACGCCCCAGAGGAAGCCGAGCAGGAAGATGACGTAGAGGTGCTGGATGCTGCGGCTCTCGTCCACGACGTTGTTCGTGTACGCGTTGTACGAGAAGACGGGGAAGAGGTACGGCGAGTAGAACACCGAGACCTCCTCCTTCGCGACGAACCAACTCGCGACGAAGTGCGCGGCGAACTTGAGCATGAACACGACGAAGACGATCGAGAGGCAGTAGAAGAAGTTGAGGCCCGCGAGCAGCCCGATCGCAATCGCCGCACACGTGGCGCCTGTAATGATCGCGTTCGCGCGCTTCTGGTACACCGGCGCGAGGTACATGTCGTTCTCGACCCACTTGACGAGGAAGAACGCGACGAAGAGGAAGAGCGCGAGGCCGAACGCGAGCGCCGCGCCGAAGGCGACGCCCACGAAGACGAACATCTCGAAGATCCAGAGCGCGATGACCGCGAGGCAGAACGCGAAGATGCGCTTGGTCGTCCGCGAGAGCTCCCAGCCGCCGTCCTTCCACTTGAGCAGCGTGACGACGAAGAGCAGGAAGACCGGGTAGAACACGAGCACCGAGAGGATGACGAGCGCCTCGGTCTCGTTCACGTTCGCCCGCATGACGTGGAAGAACAGGACAAAGCCAGTGACCCACGCGAGCGCGTAGCTCCCGCCGAACGCGTACACCATGTCGCTCGTCACGGCCGCGATCCGGAAGTACTTGACAGTCGGGAAGAGCGAGAAGATGACGACGAAGCCGGCGACCCAGATGAGGTGGCCGAGCCACATGGGCGTCTCCGTGAGCGAAAGGATGACGCCGTAGAGGAAGATCAGCGCCAGGAGCGCCGCGAAGCTGCCGAGCGTCGCGTAGTCGTGCGGGAGCAGGAAGCCCTGCTGGTACGCTTGGTACAGCGACATCTTGGCGAAGTCGATCTCGGGCTCGACGGCTACTTCTCCTGCTGCCGCAGCAGTCGACGCTCGCCGTCTCCCCTGTGACGTCGAAGAGCCCAGGAGAGGCTGTGTGGACCCGCCGCGAGGCGATCCGGCGGATGACGGCGAGAGGTTCTCCGCCTCCTTGTACTTGCGCCACGCCTGCTGGGAGAAGAGCGCTCTCACGCTCACGCGCCGAGCGAGCAGGTCCCGGAGGAAGCCAAAACGCCTGCCGCTGCGATGCGGCGGCTTCGCCATCGACAGCAGCGCGCCAGTGCTCTCCGGTTTGCTGTCGCCGTCAGGCACGATCGTAAGGGGCGAATCGGACGCGACGGCTGATGCGGCACTCGCCCGCTCGTCCACTTTGCTCAGATGCCGCGCCTTGGGCATGTGGCGCGCGAAGTCCACCGGCCCCGACTTCTGCGCACCACCCGTCGCCGTCTTGGCCCCGAGAGCCCCGAGCTTGCCCTGCAGGACGCTCTTCGGAGGCAGCGCAGGCATCTTGAATGTCTCGTCCGCGCCGTCGAAGATGCTCGTGGATCCCCTGCCTTTGAGCGGTGGCAGCACGAACGTCTCGCGCATGATTTCGGCCTCCTTCTCGAGCGCGTCGTCCGCATCGAACTGGTCGTCGTCGTCCAGGACGTCCTCTTCGTCGTCCTCGGGCGGCCAGATCACGAGGCGGTAGTCGTTCTTGCGCCACTGCGCGTATACCGCGAGCGCGAGCATGAGGATGAGTGGCCCGAAGATCGACGTCACGAGGATGAACGTCGACCTCGTGGACGCGAAGACGAACATCCCCGAGCAGATCACGAGCACCTCGGACGCCGCGGCGAGCATGAACGGCAGCTTGCACGCACGCACGCACAGATACACCTTCATGGCGTACTCGGAGAGCAGCTGTTCCTTCTGGAGGAAGAACGCGCGCGACGTCGCGAGCGAGAGCCCGACGAAGAGCACAACGATGAAGGCGAGCACGCCGAAGATCCAGAGCGGCCACCGCTGGCCGAGCACGGGCACGCGGATCGCGTCGTTCGCGTCCGTGCCGAAGGCCACGGCGAGCAGCAGGAAGACGTAGAAGAAGGAGAGGAACCCGAGCACGAACTCGGGCGTCGTCGACACGTCGAAGTGGCGCCACTGCTTGTGGTCGTGACCGAAGAACGTGACACCGCCGGCCTCCTGCTTGTTCATGCGCGGGAGGTTCTTCCCGATGATCTCGACGCACAGCGCGGTGCCGAAGACCATGTAGAGGAACGCGTGGCCGAGGATCCAGTACTCGCCGGACGTCGCGGCGAGACACACGCGCACGCTGCTCAGGAGGAACACGATGTACCCGGCGGACCACGAGAGGAACCCGCGGCTGAGCATGTAGACGCAGAGATCAACCAGCAGCACCGTGACGACGATGCCGACCGCCTGTGCCGGGTACGTCGAGCGCACGCCGGCGACGATGCAGTAGACAGCGAGGATCCCGACCGCAAAGCCGTAGTACTTGCGGTTGTTCTGCCGGCGCGTGTCACCAGGCGTGACGAACGCGTTGTTGAGGATGTCGGCGCGGCTGAAGCCCGGGATGGACTGCTCGACGGAGTAGTGGTCGCCCATGATCGGCGCGAAGACCGACTGCTTGCGGCTGCGCTTGAGCGCGTGCGCGCCGGTGGCGCTGTCGTGCTTCCCGCCGTCGGCTTCTCCTCCTCCTCCCCCTGTGCCTTTGGCGGTCGCCAGCTTGAGCCCGAGACTCCCGAGGTTCTTGAACTTGCTCTTCATCGCGTTCACCTTCTTCGTCGCGCCGACGGCCGAGACGATCTGCGAGAGCGACTTGGTGAGCTTCGAGTCGTTCGTGAACGCGATCCAGATCATCGGCACCATGTTGAGCGTGAGGAAGATCGCCGTGAGCGAGAAGAAGTCGAGGTCCTCGCCGCCGACGAACACGCGCGGGTCCGCGAATGTGGCGGAGAAGAGGAACACGAACGCGGAGCCAAACGCGAGTCCGAAGAGCCGCAGGATCCCGTCGGTCATGCGCCAGCCGAGCTTGATCCACCGCACGAGCGCGTACGCGGTGCTGAGCGCACCGACGCCGAGGAATAGCAATCCAAAGCCGAATGCGGGAGGCGTGACAAGAAGGATCGCTGTCACGCCCCATGCGAGCAGGAAGAGCAGCGGCATGAGCATCGTCAGGTAAATCGCGCATGTGGCGTAGAAGAGGTTGCGGCGGAACTCAATGTTGTCGGGGCTCTCGTTGTAGCACAGGAAGAGCATCGCGACGATGTCCGGCTTGGGCTTGCTTCCTGTGACGGCGCTCGCAGCCTTCTTGGCGGCGTTCGGACTGAAGATCGAGCCCTTCTTCGCCACTTGGCTGAGACTCTCCGACTTGGCGGCAGCCTTCGCGCCTTTGCTCGTCTTTGTGAGTGGTGCAGGTGTGGCGTCCTCGACCACCTTCTCCGCCAAGTACGAGTGTACACGTTCGACACGCCAGTTCATGCGCCGGAGGTATCGCAGCACAAGCGCGGTGACGAATGCGAAGTTCGGGAAGAACTGCAGCGCGACGTTCACGAACATCGTGCGGCTGAACTCTTTTGAGTACGTCGTCGGGATGACGTCGAACGACTCGTGTGGCACTGCGAGTATGAAGTACATGCTCAACACGTTGTCCTTGTACGTCTGGTGAAGGTTCACGCCCGTGACGATGCCGTGCTGGAACGCGTCGCCGTACTCGTTGATCGAGTGTGCCGAGAAGTTCTGGGCGACCGCGCGGAAGTCGCCAGCGACGTCCTTGAGTTGCGCGTACTCGCGCGTCTCAAGCCACCCGAAGCTCGAGTTGAGCCACTCGGGGGCTGATGCCGCATCGTCCACCCTCCGGAACACGAACACCTCAGCGTCGAAGTTGAGCGTGACGCGCGCGTACGGCGGGTACCCGTAGGCTCCGATGAGCGACGCGTTCCCCTTGTTGTTGAGGCTGGCGCTGTCGGAGCGGATGAGAAGCCCGCCCTTGGATCGGTCCATGCGGAAGTAGCTCAGCATGCGCGTGTCGGACGCCGAGTATGCACGTCCGTAGAGCCACGAGTCCTCGGTGGGGAAGTACCCACCCATGCCGCCCAAGACTGCGACGTTCGGGAGGAAGACTTGCTCCGTGCGCATCTGGAACGGGAGCGACGTCATCCGAATGCGCATGCACGGCGTGGTGTCACTCACGACGCCGTTCGTTAGGCACTCGCCGTCTGCGGTGAGTGGGATCCAGATTTCCTCCACACACAGCGGCTGCATGGACATCTTCCACACCGAATCGTTCGTGCTCACGATCAGCTGCTTGACCGCCGTGAACCCCGAGCAGTAGATCGCGTGGAGCGTCACCTCGGCGATGAGGTCGTCGCCGAACTCGAAGCCCGAGTCTTCGTCCAGCACTCTGACTATGATCTCTGTACCTGCCGGTCGGAAGCCGAAGTTCAGGTCGCGCCTCGAGTCGGACTCGTCAGTGCAGCCCACAGCCTTGCATGGCGACCACTTCGGATTGAGCGAGTTGTTGATCACGCCTGTGCGCCGCACGTTGTCGCTGATGCTCGCCTCGACGTACGCGTCCGTGAGCAAGCCGGCGAGCCCGAAACCATCCAGGTCGGGCAGGTTGCGCATCTCGAGGATCGTGATCGTGAGGTTGCCTCCCGCGGCAGTATACTCGCCGCCATCCGGGCAGTTCGCTCGCCCGCCAGCGCATGAGAACTTGGTGAGCGTCTTGGAGGTCGAGTAGCGTGGATCCGGGAACCCGAGATCATTGGTCGTCTGCGCGTCCGCTGCTGGCGATAGGAGGACGGAGACGACGAACAAAGTTGCGAGGAGACATCGAACGGAATGGGGAGCGGCGTGGTGCTCTTGCGGCCGAGACCTGCGCATTGTGGAGCTCGAGGGGAGCTACGCTCGGCTGCCTCGGCGCGCCGCAGAGCAGAGCATCCGTGCACGTGCGACAGCTGGATCGGCAGCGCTGACTGTGGCGCGAGGAGTCGCGACTCTTCCCTTCAACGACCAATATAGCTCCAATGCAGATCATGACTCCGATCGCGTTGTGCAAGTGTATACTGCTAGTACACTCTCGGGTACCGAGATACGAGAACAAGACGGCGATGACTGGCGCGTGGTTGCTCTTTGATATCCCAAAGTCTTCGCTTTGAACGGATGATCGATCGCGAAGACGGAGGCTTCGGACTCAAATGTGCCAGAGAATCCGGTGCCACGCTCATCGCCGTGGCCGTCTTTCGCACGTTGTGCTTCTGCGTTCTGCTCACGAACCTGGATCAAGGCTGTTCCTTTCTCTAGCAATACCATACTGACGACTCTCACGCTGATCACACCGGACACAAGGGCTGCGCTCGTGCTTTTCTCCTTCGCGACAGACTCGTTGGCAGACAAGTGTCTCGTGTCGGAACGCGCGAATCACCAGAACCTCCACCGATGACGAATGACATCGATGCGAGCAACACGACAGCGGTGGAGATGTCATCTGGAATACACTTACAATCACGGAGCTCGTACTCCGCGGTACGTCGCAGCTTCATCCGTACCACGTGAACGTCGGCGGCAGGACGTGTTGGCGCAGCATGTCGCTCGAGAACTGCCCGATGAAGATCAGCGTCATTGTCGCGAACGCCACGAGCGCCAGGTGCCAGTTCGAGAACACCTCGACGGTCGACAGCGACTCGGCCGCGACGAGACTGAATGGGTCGGTCTGGATCTTCTCGTAGATCGCCACGGGGACATCGATCCGCTCGATCGTCGTGTGCTCGTTGCGCTTCACGAAGATGCCCAGGTGAGACTGACACAAGCACCACAAGAGCGATCGCTGTTAGCATTCCGCGAGGACAACTCCGGACAGCCAGCTGTCGACCAACCTTGTCGGGCATGTGGCGAAACACTTCGAACGCGGTGTCGCCAGGATGGAGTCTGCATACGAGGCGCGCACTTGTGAGTCGCATCCCACTCCGGTGAGACCAACGCAGGGTCTGTAGCAACGACGTACGAGACGCGGTTGCTGTCTGGTTTCTTCTCGTCCAGCGGAGGCAAATCTTGCAACCGGATCCACTCGGCGTTCATGTAGACCCATTTGATAGCGCGACTGATCCCAGTCCCCGACGACAGCACTTGAGCGGGATCTCTGTGTGAGAGTGCGCGCACCGTTGGTTAGTTGTATGCAGGCAGGCACTATCCCTGTCGCCACGGACGAACTCACCTTGCTGCGACGATCTTGGGCAGCACGAGCGTGATGGCCTCATAAATCAACGAGCGAGCCTGGCCGGCCATTCGATAGTGACTGTTATGAGCTCGAGAGCGCTCCTGGTGCAGGTTGCGGTCTCGAGAGTTTCGCCTCAGGCTCGCGTGCAACCAGAACCGCGCAGATTCGGCTTTGATCATGCTGTTGACTTTGCGGCACGTGGATCGCGCGACGAGCAGATCCTCCGGGGCGAGGAAATGCGCGATCTCGAACTGCACTTCGTACGGCAGATTCAGGAACGCCGCGTCCTTTTGTGTGCTGCGAAAACAACGCGACGCGAACACACACCGATCAGCAGCTGCGAGAGCATCCGTCGTCCATGCGCACCGCAACGCTCACGATATACTCACTCGAGCGCCAGTCGCGACGACAGTCCTTGAATCAACCGCCGCTCGACCTCTGCGATGTACTCCAGCGCGAGCTCGTCGCACACGCACACCGTGATCCCGGCGAGCGTGCCAAACTGGATCGCGACGAGCAGGTCGCCCGGCCAAAACAGCACGTACGACCCGTACCACGCGACTGCGTACACCGACAGCTCGGAGCAAGATCGCAGCGTGTGGTCGCTGAAGTTGTACTTGAAGTACAGCACGCGCTCTTGCAGAATCCGACCAACCTTTCGTGTCGGCTTCCAGATCACGAACATATCTCCCAGCAGCGCGAACAGCACGCCGCTCGTTGTCGCGAGCACGAATGCCACCTCGATGTTCCGCAGGTGCGTGTAGATGATGTTGAACGCGACAGCCCCAACCAAACCGAGCAGACACATCACTGGCAGCGGCAGGATTTGAGTCTTCTCGTACTCGTCGACTGTGCAGCACAAGTGTCACCACAACAGGGCGTCAGCACCAGCACTAAGAGAGCCAACTCACACACAACAGCTCACTTCACGCACCGCTTGCTGGATGAACGCGGGCGTGGCTGCGTACTTGCTCGCCGATGAGCGTCACCAGAGTCCCGGAGAGCGTGCCGACTTGCACGGCGACGTACAGGTCGTCGTAGATCGCGTAGCTGCCGTAGATCACCCCGAGGAAGCAACCGAACTCGACGAACGAGCGCACGGGATACGTCACCCAATTCAGCTTCACGTGAATGACGCGGTCTTGAAGGATCACACCGGCCCAACGCGTCGGCTTGTACAACACCAGCAGATCCGCGACGCATAGAAACGCAATACCGGCGATCGTTGCGACCACAACAGTCATCTCTAGGCTGCGCATGTTCTCGAAGATCCACTGGAAAGTGCCCGAGCCGATGTACGCGAACAGCAACATCACAGGCAGGAAGCGTGGACGGTCACCAGCCTTTGCTTCCGAGTCGCTTCCGGGATCTGGTTTCAAGACCACTGGCTCCGCATCCTCGAGGACGCTGCGTCCCCACGGGATCAACTTCGCTCGGTTGCGGCGGAAGTACTCGCCCGAGAGCGTCACCGCTATCCCTGAGAACGTGCCGAGCTGGAGCGCCAGGAGGAGGTCGTCGTAGAGCGCGAACGAGCCGTACACGACGCCAAACCACGTGAAGATCTCCAGGAACGACCGCAGCGGCTCTTTTAGCCAGTTGTCCTTCGCACAAGTCACTCGCTCCTGAAGCAGCTGACCGATCGCGCGGGTTGGCTCCCACATCAGGAACAGTTCACTCGCTGCGAGGAAGACTACGCCCGCGAGACTCGCGAGACAGAACGTGGCTTCGAGGTTGTCGATGTACCGGTAGATCCAGAACATCGCCACCATCGACGTGTACGAGAAGAGCACCAGACAGAACACGAGCGAGCACGTCGCGGTCAAGCGGCCGCGGACGCTGTTCCGGTCGTTCAGCTGCAGACGAGTGCACAGCCAGTGACCGCCGAACGAGATCACGATCCCAGACATCGCCGCGAGCGTGAGCGAGCTGAACACTGTCGACGTCGCGGCGAAGCTCCCGATGAAGACTCCGACGAACACGGTGGTCTCGATGAACGACTGCATCGGGAACAGCAGCCACTTGTTCTTATAGTGCGCGAAGCCTGTCCGCAGGAGCTCCTCCGGGTGCAGCTCTTGCTGGTTGGAGCTCGTCAGGTACCCGAAGCCAGCCGAGATGACGACATTGGCCGCGGAGAACTGCGACAGCGTCACTTCAAACGACTCTTGCTTCGCCAGCGTGACCAGGGTCGAACACACGTCGATCACTGACGCGATCACCATCGAGATGAACGTCCACTTGGTGCGCTTGAACAGGAACGGGTAGTGTCTCTTGATGTAACCAAGAATCAGTCCAGACAGAGAGAACGAGTGTGTCGTCCGGGTCGGCTCGCCGCCGTCTATCGACGGCGCCTTCATCCGCGTTCGCGATTGCCGAGCTGCCGCCTTCAGCTGGATGTCGTTCCAGCACTCGCGGGACAAACTGATGGAGAACCACGACAGGTAGCACGAGAAAAGGATCCCCGGGAGTCCATGGCACAGCTTGCACGCCACCAAAGTCGTGCCGACGATGCATCCCTTGCCGACCACGAACTTTGCGCGCTCGTTGAACCGGGACGCCACGATGCTGAAGTCCGTGAGTGAAATGATCGTGAGCGCGCTCGCCGCCGTCACAATGAAGCACAGGAACACCGTCGAGGTCGTCGACGACTCGGTGGTGGTCATCACCATCGCGACCGAGTACACTTGGTAGAGGAAGAACGCCATCATGACCACGGCCGGCACGAGCTTGATCCAGTGGTCCGACGGGATCTCGCTCTGCGCGCTCGAGAACAGCGGCCGGCGCGCGTACACGAACTCGCCGCTCAGGATCAGCGCGATGCCGCAGAGCGTGCCGAGCTGGAGCGACGGGACGATCTCGCCGGACGCCTTGTATGACAGCACCGTCGCGCCGAAGGTCACCGTGACCTCGAGCAGCGAGCGCGTGGTGCGCTCTTCCCAGTTCCGGCGACCGTCGACGATCCGTGACTGCAGGATGAGCCCCACTGTCCGCGTCGGCTGGTAGAGCATCAGCAGCTCGCTCGCGACGATGAGCGACACGCCGACGAGCGTGATGAGCATGTAGTTGAAGACGAGGTCGTCGATGCCGCGGAAGTGCGCCGCGTCGTCGCTGAAGTAGCGGTGCAGGATGCGCCCGCTCTCCGTGAGCAGGTACCCGACGCCGACGTACGAGATGACGGCTTTGAGCCACGAGACACCCTCCGGTCCGGCGTCGCTCTGCTGCTGCTGCAGCTGGCTGCTCACGCGCGCCTCGAGGATGCGCAGGTACGCGGACACGAAGTCGCTGAAGACCGCGAGCGCCATCGCGGTGACGGCGCCGCCACAGATCGAGAGCACGCGGCTGTGGAACGTCGTGTACGAGTACCAGACGGACGCCATCCAGGAGCAGACCTCGAAGAAGAACCGCGGGCGTTCGCGCTGCCACGACAGCGGGCTCGCGCGCGCCAGCAGCAACTCGCCGAGGTCGGTCGTGGCCGCGCACGCCACCAGCAGGTAGCACAGCACCAGGTAGCCCGTGCCCGCGGTGGCCGCCAGCAGGATGCCGCCCACGAAGTCTGCCACACGCGGCGGCAGCGCGCAGAGCAGCGCCAGGCGCGCCGCGAGCGCCGCCGACACTGCGACGCCCAGCATCGCGTGCGAGCGGCAGCCTCCGCCTTCGCCTCCGCCTTTGCGCGGCGAGGCAGCAGTGGCGGCAGCGGCGCACGCACGCGGCGGCAGACGGGACACGGCGAGCAGCACCTCACCGAGCTCCGTCGACGTGTACGCGTCCTGCATGTTGCGGTTGAGCGTGAGGCGGCTGTCGCGGCGGTGGTCGCCGCTGGCATTCGCGCTCGCAGCCCGAGGCAACGGCGGCGCGGCCATGGCGGAGCAGGCGGCGGCGGCGGTGGCGGCGCTCGCTGCGTCTTCCACCAGCGGCAGCGCCGTCTTCTGAGCGTGAGCCGGTGAATTCGTGAATGTAGGCATGACGCCGAGGTTTTATGGTAAGCTTTAGGTCGACGTAAACATGGAGTTAGTGAATAGAGTTGAAGCCAGTTTGTATCAAGTGTCATCGTTTTAGAGCTGTGCAATGTGCGTTTTAGCGAGGTTTGGGAACGAAATGAAGCAAACTGTGACATGCGTACTTTAGCGGGAAGGTGTTTCGGCTTGGATCCACGAGCGACTTGCTACAACTTGTACTTCAGAGCGAACTTGCACCAGACTTGCACCAGCAGCGAGGAAGTCACCACGAGTTCCTTTCAATGCTTGTCTTGGTCATGCATGCTCGTCTTGGTGGTATTAGAGAGTGCATTGTCTTGCGTGAGCGGAGGACAGGCATCTACATGCAGAGCGTGTTTTCCTCACTCGTGAGTCCGGTGACTAATCAACAGGCAAGATGATGACACCTGGAGTGAAGCGAGGATGAGGTGGCGGCGAGCGAGTGGCGAACGAGTGAGCGATGGTGAATGGTGGCGAGGAACTCGGCGTGCTTGGCGACGGTTTGTGAGACCGATCGGTCGATCACGCCGCGCGCCGTTCGGTGGCACAGCTTCGCATCAACACCACTTCAGCCAGAGCGCCGTATCAAGACTCGTCGGCACACTGCAGTGCGCTCCCGCCGTCACTACACCGCTATGGCGCCGCCGCCGCATCGATCTGGTGCTCCTTGTGACGATAGTCCTGCGTGTGCACGGCTGACGGTGGTCTTGACCAAATGGACTCGTCCGCGGGATTCCCGCCCGTCCTGATCTCATGACGACTTCAATGCGCTCTCCGTTGCTTCCTACGAGTCTGGCCTCTATTCGCAGTATTGCTGGACGGGAGGAGGCGAGCTTCGGGCTTCGCGCTCCTCGTGAGCGACGCAGTTCAATGTGTTCGCCCAGTCACGAAGTTAGACTGGTACGATCGGGAGCCGTAGCGTCCAGCTCAAGCTCTATCGACTGGAGCAGACATACTCGGTTTTGTCACTATGAAAAATTGAGGCGGCCATCTGCCACAAATTGAAACAGATATCCTCCGCCCAGCTCAACGCTCGGCTGCCCGTCGCCACGATGGACGCGCAGCGCGCGCTGCTGGACGAGCTCATGGGGCGTAACCGCGACGGCGACCGGCCGGAGGAGGACGTGGGCGACTTCCGCCACGCGCGCGTGTGCAAGCGCTTCCTCTGCGGGCTCTGTCCGCACGAACTCTTCCAGAACACCAAGATGGACCTCGGCGACTGCGCGCTGCTGCACACGCTAGCGCTGCGCGAGGCCTTCGAGCGCGAGCGGCTCGCTCGCCCCGAGCGCGACTGGGGGTACGAGCAGGAGCTCGAGCGCGAGCTCACGCGCCTCGTCGCCGACGTCGAGAAGCGCATTGCGCGCGCGCAGCGGCGCCTCGAGGAGCAGGAGGGAGCCGCCGCGCCGTCGGTCGGCGACGTCGACGGCGCCAACAGCAGCGAGGCGCGCGCGCTCGCGGCCGAGATCCGGAGCGTCCTGGCGCGCGCCGAGGAGAGCGGTGCGTGGTGGCGCGCGCGCGTCGTGCGTGATGCCGTATGGAGGAGACTGACAGCGCTGGATGCACGTCCGCACAGGCAGCGACGGCGACGTGGAGCTCTCGCTCGCGCTCATGGACAAGGTCGAGGAACTCATGCAGAAGATGGCGATGGCGCTGGCGAACGCCATGCTCACGTCGTTCCGCGCAGAGACGAGCTCGGTGGCGGGCGTCCGGAGCGCCCGCGGCACCGAGAGTCCGACCGCGGACGCCGACGAGGCCGCTGCCGGCGACGGCGAGAGCCGCAAGCCGCCGCCTACGGACGCGTTCCCCGCGAACGCGCCTGTGAACCAGAAGCTGCGCGTGTGCGACGTGTGCGGTGCGTTCCTGAGCATCTTCGACAGCGACCGGCGCCTCGCCGAGCACTTTGGCGGCAAGCTGCACCTCGGGTACCTGCAGATCCGCCGCAAGATCAAGGAGATCGGGGAGGCGCGACGCGAGCGCCGCCGGGTGCGCAACGGCGTTGGAGGGACCGAGGTGGACTCGCCGAGCAAGAGCGGCGAGAAGGAGAGCAAGAAGCCGGAGGCGCCGGCGGCGGAGCAGCGCCGCGACCGCCGCGACCGCTCGAAATCGCGCTCGAGGCCACGGTGCGGACTCGCGCGTGGATGCAGAGCGCGCAGTAGGGAGAGACTGACACCTACCGCTCGCTCCTGGTGCGATAGAGACGACAGGTCTCGTCAGGAGAGCGACCGGCGCACGCGCGACCGCAGTCGCGACCGCCATGACCGTGATCGCCACAGCGGTCGACGCAGCCGTCGCCGCTCGAGAAGCCGGAGCTCGAGCCGCAGCAGAAGCCGGAGTCCGAGTCGGAGTCGTCGGAGACGGCGCCACTAGGCGCCGAGAGTCGAGCTCAACGCTCCTCCCAGTCGGCGGCTCGACTCGACGCTCGGAGTCTCCGAGTCTCCTCCCACCGCCGCCGCTGGACCTTCGTATCGCTCTCCCTCCCTCCAATGGCAACCTCATCGAGTCCGCGAGATGGTGTCGTTCTGTGAGTCCGGACCAAAGATCGATCGATCGCCGCCGGCTGCCGCTTCATCTTGGTTGGGGTGGCGATCAGCGGAGGAGGCGGCGCAGACTGCGACCGCGCGCGAGTGGCCGGCGCGCGTAGTACTTGCGGTGCGCCTCGCGCAGGTGGTGCGGCCGGATCGGTCCGCTCTCGCCGCTCTTCTCCATGATCCGCCGCGCTGCTCGTCACCCGCCCGCCGCCCGCCGCCCGCCGTCACCACGTCCAGCGTCAGCGAACGAACTGGCGCAGTGGGTCCCGCTCCACACACCACAGCACAGCGCACCACAGACGCAGACGCAGACCCAGACGCACCCTCGGCCGTGATCTCGCCCACGAACACCTTGCTCATGCCAGCCATGACGATCGCCATCACGTTGGTCACGGTCGGCACCTTCCTGTCCGCCGCCGAGCACTCCTGGATCACTCGCGCCATGCACTGCAGCATCGCAACACGCAACACGCAGTGGACAGCACAGAGCACCACCGCCACCCGTCAGCTCCCGCTACCCCATACCCGTCCCATCGCGTCCCGTGCGGGCGGTAGCGACACGCGAGCCCCACGCACGCGCTTGACGGCGCCGCGCTCGAAGTGCGCGCGGCGGAAGAGCTCGTGGCGCCGCGCCTCCAGCTCCGGCAGCGCGCGCAGCATGCGCAGCATGGACGCGCTGTCCGACAGCTCGATCTTGTCGAGCGGCGCCTCCTGCTGCTGCTGCCGCCGCGCGTCGTCGCCGTCGTCATCCGGCTCCTCGTCGTCCTCGTCGTCCTCGTCCATCTCGTCCATCTCGTCGTCCTCCTCTTCGTCTTCGTCCTCCTCCGCCGCCGTGCTCTCGCGCCCATCGTCGCCGTCGCCGTCGCTCGTGACGCCCACGATCCGCACTTTCTTCTTCGCGCGCACACCGGCGCCACTCGCTGCAGCAGAAGTAGCCGAAGCAGAAGCGCCTCCGGCTGCATGCGCAGTGGTCGCGCCGGCTTCCTCTTCTGTCATTTCAGCGTCGTCCGCGTCGTCCTCCTCGGTCATCTCGAACTCCTCGTCCGCGTCGTCGGCCTCGGCTGCGTCGGCCGCGCGCATCGCGTCAGCGGCGTCGTCGCTCTCGGCGTTCGCGGAGGCGTTGGCGTCGGCGCTTGTTGGCAGCAGCTCCGCCATGTTTGCCATTTTACGGTCTGCTCTCGCGATCGGAAAGCGAAAAATCGACCATAACTTGGCGCCAATCAGAATTAGATGTGGCGGTGCAAATTCAGAATTATCAAACACCATGAGCTGATCACTCCTAGACTGTTCCGAACCGAGACTCACGAGATATCGAGCCACAACAGCTAGACTCGATGCACCACCCCCGCGGTGTCGACCTCGATAGCGATGCATTGCTTGGGCAGGAATCGTCGAGCGGAGGGTTGAAAGCTCCAAGTCCTATCTCCGTGCCACATACGAGGTATAGCAAGAAATAACCCTTTGACAATAGAGATTTGAGTGTCAAAAATAGCTCAGGAAAAGCAAACGTGCAAGGAGCAAACAGATATTCGATAGAAAACAAGGGGGAATAAACCCGTTGGATAAATGTGTTTGTAGTGCAAACTGCCAGTGCTGCAAGAAAATCTGCCAGCCTCGCTGGAAGTTCGACAGCATTCAACGGTGAGCGCCACTATCGGGCGGTGCTTTGCGTTGTGCGGACCAAGCAGAATTTACGCTGTTCCTTATGCAAATGGCGAAAGTGCTTCTGTCGTGGCACAAGAAACAAGCAAAAGTACTCGAGCTAGTTCAGCTTTTTTGAAAGTGTTGCGGCTCGAACTCGAGACACTGACGTATCGCGTGAACAGGACTGGATACGCGGTGACGAACAAAGGGTGCAGTCTCTGTTTGGGCTTTCGACTTTGTTTGCAAACTATGCTTTGGTTTGGTTGGTTTGTTTCTAGTTGTTGTGTGCAGTGAGCGATCAAGCGGGGTCTTGGCCCACTTTACCGGTGCTCGTCTAGCCGACCAGTTGTGCATCAACGACGTCAGCATCCAAGAAGCGTAAAGAGGAACATAGTGCTTGAAACACAGCAGCCTTGGTTGAAAGCACCCTTGGCAAAACAAGCAGATAGGCTTGAAGTGCAAAGTGCAAGTACCGGTTGTTCCAAGTTTGTTCGTTTTGCGTTTACCTTTTGTGTTCGTTCTGTTTTGTCACGAACTGAACCCAATTGCAGAGGTCCAACGCGCTCTTTTGAGCTTTTGAGCTTTTCTGGTTTTCACCGACCGACCGCCGGTTGGTCGTCGTCACGGCGGCGTTTGACCTCGCGTGAGTATGGCTGCGTCTGACGCGATCTTGCAGAGGGTTTTGACCTCTGCGTCGCGCATAAACCGCAGCAGCACAGGGAAAATGGGTTTAACATGAGAATGGAGCGACTGCGCCGCCGCCGGCGTGTGTGTCTCGCGCGCTCACTCCGGGAAGACAGCAACAGCGGCACCTGAAGCACCTGCAGCAGTCGAGCATCGGCGCCGCCTTCCTCTCTCTTGACACGAGTGCGTCCGACCGTCTGATCACCCGCCCCGCCCCGTTCGTCCGCCCGCCCGTCCGTCTGGGTGGAGCGCACGCGCGTGAGTGTTGCGCTTGCTGGCTGGCTACTGACTGTCCCGTTGCCTTTGCAGTCCCTCTCACAGCGGCAGAACCAGTCGCAGCGCCGACCAAAGAAAGAGCCACGAGCCGCGAGCCTCTGTGAGCATGTCTTTCGTCGCAGGAGACTCCGCTCCCGAGCCGCGAGCTGCGGCACCACCACCACCAGTAGCAGCAGCACCAGCAGCGGAGGGCGGTGCCTCGGCAGCAGCCTCCGCGCCAACCTCCACACTAACCTCTGCATCTGCCAGCGGCCGGCAGCAGCAGAGCACCGAGAGCTCCGCCGCAGCCAGCGCACACAGTCGACAACAACGACAGCAACAACGACAGCAGCAACAGCAGCAGCAGCACAGCCACCACCCGTACCGCCACATCCTGACCCACCACGAGCGCAAGAAGCTCCGCACGCCGCAGCGGAGGACCGAGACGTGGCCCGCGAGCATCTTGAACGACGCGGACGTGCTGAGCCTCGACGACGAGGGCCGCTTCGTGCTCTGCAAGGTCTGCCACGTGCACTATGCCGTGCACGGCGGGAAGAAGCCCAAGCCCGTGGTCATGAACTCGAGCTTCCGGACGCGCGCGTGGGACGTCCACAAGGAGCGCACCAACTCACACCGCGTGCTGAAGCGGCAGGACACGGGCAGCAGTGTGAGCAGCAGGGGCATCACTACCGCCACCACCGCCGCCTCTACCAGCAGCAGCAGCACCACCGCCGTCACCGCCACCACCAGCACCACAACCACCAGCACTAGCACTAGCACCAGCACAGGCGCCGATGTGAAGATGAACATCAGCACAAGCACCAGTACGAGCCCCAGTACGAGTACCAGAACCAGCAGCACGAACGTCAGCAGCACCACAGGCGCCAACAGCACCACGGACGCCACGACCACAACGAGTCAGCGCCAGCGCTCGGCAAGCGCCGCAACCACTGCGGCAGCTCCGACGCCAGCTGACAGTCAGACGGCACCACCGCCGCCGCCACTTCGCAGTGGTCCACTGGTCGACGTCAAAGCCGCAGCCGTTGCAAGCCAGCAGCAACAGCAGACAGGGAAGAAGCTGGAGCGGCAGCAAGAGCAGACAGCGGAGAAGCAGCAGACAGAGAAAAAGCAGCAAAAGCAGAAGCAGACGGTGGAGAAGCCGCGGCGAGCAGGGATGAAGCAGACCCCGAGCCACGCAAGCGCAGACAAGCAGCAGGAGCAGCCGCCTCAACCACGCTTCTCGGCGCCGTTAGTAGCGACGCACACCCAACAGCACGGCGACAGTCCGCTGGTGCGACCGGAGCTCGTCGGTGTGCCGCCATCGCCATCGCCACGGCGACGCATCTCCCGAGCGACTGCGCATCACCAGTCTGACCACCACACGTCGTGTCCAGTATCTGATCACGAGGTGCACCGTCGCCGCCGCCGGCATAGCAGCGCCAGCAGCTTCGAGCATCGCTTGAGCGCGCAGCCGCCGCCGCAGTCGGTCGTCGAGGCAGCAGCCTTCCCGTTTCAAGCTCCGGCTTTGGCTTTGGCTTTGGCTTTGTCTCCGACTCCGGCTCCGTCTTCGGCGAACGGGCCTTCGCCGCGCATGCGGAGGTTGCTCGAGACGCCTGCGCCTTTGGCATCCGGACAGGTGCGTCGCTCGTGGTGGCTGGTGCTCGTGATACTGTGTCCGCTGACGAGTGGCGTGTGTGCTTGCGTGTGACGGCAGCGCGACGACCTGATGCGGTGGGAGAGTATGCACGACAACGTGAGTCGCGCGCTGAACCCGAATTCGAACCTGGCTTCGAAGCGAGCCGCCCCGGACCAGTTTCCGAGCGCAGAGCTGCGCCACTCGGACGCCGAGACGGGAGACTTGGACTTCGGCGCGATGAACAACGCGACCGTGGCGAAGAAGCTCCGGTCGCTGGACGCCGCGTACGACGCCAAGGCGTTCCGTCGCTCGGAGGTGCACCACGACCGCCGCAGCGCCAGCTACCAGCAGTACTGGGGAACGCTGCGCGACATCTACTCGGTACACGGCCACAAGAAGAGCCGCGCAGCCGTCGGCGGCAGCAGCAGCACCCACCCGCACGCCAGCAGCAGCAGTAGGATCAAGAAGAGCGACAAGGGCAACAGGACCAACAGCAGCAGCAGCAGCGATAGACACCAGGAGGCGAAGGCGTTGCCGCCACTGCGCCGCGAGCGCCACCCGAGCAGCAGCGACAGCAGCAACAACAGCAATGGCGCCACCATCACAACCACCACCGCCGCCGCCATCGCCGCCATCGCCGCCGCCGCCAGCGCGAACGCGAGTCGCAACGGCAACGCGCTCGCGCTGGAACCGCGCGACGTCACGACCCCCGACGACACGGGCTCGAGCGAGGACTCGGCGACCAGGATGGTGGTGGTGGTGCACGACCAGGCACTCGTGAACGCGATCGACCGGCTCGCGGGGATCGTGGCGACGCAGCAGGCATCCGCGGAGCGCCTCGCGCACGAGAGCAGCTCCGCGACAGCCTCGGCGCTCTCGCTCCTCACGTCGGCGGTCACGGAGATGCGCGCGCAGCAGGACGCGGCGCTCGGCCGCCTCCTCCGGCTCCAGGAGCAGCGGCTGCGCGTGACGGAGGCGATCCTGCAGCACAAGCGTCGCAAGGAAGCGCGTGGCAGTCCCGCAGGCAGCGGCGACAGCACCAGCACCAGCAGCAGCAGCTCCGTCACCAGCAGCAGTACCAGCACCAGCACGAACACCAGTACTAGCACCAACAG
>JAASFS010000182.1:0-28771 GCA_023333865.1 Globisporangium perplexum | reverse complement strand
GCGACCCGAGCGCCTGAGCGACGAGGAGCAGTGGGGGCTGGTGCAAGCCATGTGTGCGCGAGATCCGGACAAGCGACTGAGGATGGCGGCGGTCGCTCGCCGGCTGGAGACGTTCGCGAGACAGGAGTGTGCGGATGCGAGCGCTGTGTAGCTAGCAGCACAATGACTAGAACGAAGGTGTGTCGAAGAGCATGCATGGCGCTTGAACAGTCGCCGGCGATGTCGCGACCCGAGGCGATCGCGCTGCAGCTCTCGCTTCTCGCGCGCAACGAGTGCGTCGGTGTCTCGTCCTCCGCCCCGCGATCCTCCGCTTGAGTGCTCTCCATCAACCTGGCGTGACGAGTTCCACTTGGCACGCAGAGTGCTCTTGTGGCAGAAAGGTCCGGTGATCGGCAGCGGCCGCTTCGGCGTCGTCTTCATGGCGCTGCGGATTCCCAGGCACGTACTGCCGCTGATCTCTGCGCGCTACAGCCGGACTGCATCGACTGATCCCTCTCTGCGCATACGCCTTCCGGGCGGCAGCGGCGAACAGCTGGCAGTGAAGCAGATCCACGTTCAGGAGGAGCTCGAGCAGGTGAACGACGTGTCGTCGCTGTCGCTGCAGCGCGTGCTCAGCCGCGAGCAGATCGAGCGCGAAGTTGCGATCCTCGCGGCTCTCGACCACCCGAACGTCGTCAAGTTCGTCGGCAGCGGTGCGTGCGAGCGGCGGAGTCAAGGTGTGTTCAGAAGTCCTCCTCACTCCCGCCTCTGCTCGCGTCTGTTGCTGGTGCTCGCGTCTGCTGCAGAGCGCTACGGACCCACCGCGCACATCTTCATGGAGTACGTTCACGCGGGCTCCTTGAGCAGGTACGCAGTGCGTTCGTCCCGCTTGGCAGTGGCTCGCGAAGTAACCCGCCATGGAATCTGGTTCCGCCAACGCAGACTGCTGCGGGACTTTGGTCCGCTCGAAGAGCTTGCGATCCGCTCATACATCCGCCAGCTCGTCTGCGGAGTCGTGTACCTGCACTCGCAGCAGGTGGCCCACCGAGATCTCAAGTGCGCGAACATCCTCCTTGGCCACGACGGTCGCATCAAGATCGCAGACTTCGGGATTGCGAAGAGAGCCGTGTGTAGCGACAGTAGTGGCGAGGACCACAACATCATCGACCGCGACGATCACGAGCAGGAGAACCTGGAGACTGCAAGGTGCGGGTAGCGCGACCGAGTGCACACTTGTCTCGTTGCTTGGGCTGCCTTGACGGTGGAGGGCGGTGCGATCTTGCCACCTTGCAACCGCAGATCCGTGCGCGACGGTCTCGGCTCGCCGTACTGGATGGCACCGGAGCTCGTCCGCGCCGAGAAAGGAGCGGACGCGTGGCGCAAAGCTGACATCTGGGGGATCGGTTGCGTGCTGATCGAGATGGCGACTGGGAAGCCGCCGTGGGTGAGTGAGTCTGTCTCCGCTGCAGCGGATCTCGACGATCAGGACCAACGGGTGTTGCTCACAGCACTTTGACTGTTCACTGGCGACAGGAGAACCACTCGAACCCGCTCACCGCCATGTTTCACATCGCGTCCGACGACGCGCTTCCAGTGTTCCCCGCCACGCTCTCGGCTCTCGCAAAGAACTTCCTGGCGCGCTGCTTTGTGAAGAACCCGAGCGTCAGGCCGTCCGCGGCAGAGCTCGCGCAGCACCCGTTCATCGCAAACCCCTCGTCGAGTCGTCCTGGCACCCCGAACCAAGTGGAGACGCCGAGTGAACTAGCGACCGAGCGCAGTGCGAAATGCGAAGCAGACGCGGCCGAGGCGCATCACATCCGGGTCGAGAAGACGGCGACGCTCGACGACGTCGACGTCTGCGATTCAGCGACCTCTCATTCCCGCACGTGCCAGACCGTGAGTGCGAGATCGTCCTCCATAGAGGCTGGGAGTTCCACACGCGCCTGCGAACCGGAGACGAGACCCCTGGAGTCTGGCAGATCCGTGCCAGCGGCCACCGACAGGAGATCGCTCGAGGAGGACAAGAGCAGCGACGAAGCTTCGTGCGCGTCCTTCTCCTCGTCATTCTCGGACGATGGCGACGATGGTGACGAGGACGGGGCGTCGGCAGCGTACTCCAGCAGCAGCAACGACGCCGGTAGCGAGCACGACGGTGATGCACCGCAAGAGCGAACATCCGACGGTGACATCGACAACACCTCGAGCACCGCCACAACCAGCAGAGAAGCGTCTGCACCTCACCAACCACGGGGAACCGTCCGCGCGATCGCAGACTACAGCTCTGCGGATGCGAACGAGCTCTCGCTGGTTGAGGGAGAGACTGTGGAGGTTCTCGAGATGCGCGCGTCCGGGTGGTGGCGAGGCAGACAGCGTAGTGCTGGCACAGAGTGCGAGGAGGAAACGATCGGCTGGTTCCCGAGCACGTACGTCGAGTGGGTCGCGTCCGACGAAGTCACGTTCGTGGTCAAGAAAGCGCACACGCCGGGGGATGGCGGAGGCGGCGAACTGGCGCTGCGAGTCGGGGACGCGGTGCAGTTGCACGCGTCCGAGTGGCGCGACGGGCGCCTCTGGGCGAGAGGATCGGCGCACGAGGACGTGGCGGGCTGGTTCCCGTTCGACTTGATTACCGACGCGTGAGCGAGCGGGCGAGCGGCGCAGCACGCGCGCGGCCGCCTACCTCTGCGCGCCTGCGCGCTGCTGAGTGATGACAAAATCGTGGAGGCGCGTGAGCAGCTTGTCGTGGTCACTGTCGACCACCGCGCGTCCGAAGCTGTTGTAGCTCTTGGTGCGCAGCAGCAGCCGCGTCTCTTCGAGCTGGATCATCTCGAGCAGCACTGGCGACGCCACGAACGACAGAGTCAGTCCTGGCGCATGCGGCGTTGGCAGCTCATGCGCAGCGAACCAAGCGAGTCGCACCTCGCAGAGGAGCCCACGCGTCCGTCGCCGCGTACTTGACTTGCGCGGCGCTGAGGCGCGGCGCCTCCCAGTTGGACACCTGCATGTCCTTGGAGATGCTGCTGCCGAGGAAGAGCTGGCAAAGCGTCTTGAGCCCCGGCCGCAAACACCCGAGCTTGTTGGCGATCGGCAGCGTGTCGACCGTCGAGTTGACAGCATGCACGAGCTTGGCGACCTTCATCTGGCGGAAGTCGTCGTTCAGCGAGTGGCCGACCTTGAGCACGTCCGGGTTCGCGAAGAGCTCCTGCAGCACGGGTGGCAACGGCTGGTCGCGCTGCAGTCGGTAGAGGAACGCGCGCTCGAGCGTCGCGATCTGCACGAGGCACACGGGGCTCGTCTGCTTCTTGGTGTGGAAGTCCGGCTTGGCTTCCGTGTCGACGCCGACAACCTGCGCGCGCCACCCGTTATGCGTCGTCCATGCACCAAGCGGGCAGCAGCACCACAGTGGTGCAGCACACACACACTCACCTTCTGCGCGCGCAGGTAGGACGCGTAGATGGCCTCCTCCTGCGGCGAGTGGATCACGAGCACCTGTCCGCCGAACTCGGTGGTGGGCAGGTGCGCGAAGCTCCCGAGCGTGCGCTCGCCGAAGTGCCGCAGCAGCACCGAGCCGGGCTTGAAGAGCGGCAGGTGCTGCGCGCGCGCCTGTTTGGCTTCCTTCATCCGCCGCGCGCGCATCTCGTCGCCTCTCGCGCCACTGTCGTCGGCTGAAGCGGGAGCAGGAGCCGTCGCCACCACAGGAGCTGGTAGCGACGGCGCCGCCTCCTGCGCCAGCGCCGCGCGCAGGCGGTCGAGCTGCGAGCGCTGCGCCTGGCGCGCGAACGACAGCAGCTTGTCGGCCGCGCGGCCCTCGCGCTCGCCACCGTAGCGCGCGCGGCGCTTGCTGGAGAAGGCGCGGGTCGCCATGGCGCGCGCGACGAGCGACCTCGCGGCCATCTCTTCCTGCTGGAGTGGGTTCTGGTATACTGAAAGCGAGTCACTTTTTTGACAAGCTAGCTAATCAATCAGACGGTCACACTCGGCCAACCATCACCTCGAGCGCGCAGCATGGTGACCGCGTCCGCGAGCGGCCGCAAGAAGGCCAAGAAGGCCAAGAAGAGCGCCAAGCGCCGGCCCGTGAACCTCCAGAGCAACTTCAACCGTAAGTGCGTCTCGGACTCGCCGCCGGCGGCGCTCGACGCGACCTACGACGCGGCGCCGAGCGCCGACATGTTCCCAGCGAACGCGCCGCCGCCGCCACCGCCTAGTGACGCGTCGTCTGCTGTCGCCGCAGGTGACGGCTCCTCCTGCGGCGACTTTCACCTGCACAGGTGCGCGCCCGCATCCCGTCTCGCAGTGTTGCGCTCGCACCAAGCGCTGACGCTCGCTCTGCACCTGCAGCCTCTGCAGCGACGGGAAGCTCAAACCGACCGCCGTGGTGGAGAAGGCGGCGGCCAACGGCGTCACCTTCCTCTCGCTCACGGACCACGACACCATGGCGGGCGTCGCGGAGGCCATGGCGGCCGCCCAGCGCCTCAACGTGCTCGTGGTGCCCGGCGTCGAGATCAGCGCCGAGGTCTCCGGCGGCGAGAACCTCCACATCCTCGGCTACTTCTTCCCGGGCTCCAACAGCCGCGCGCTCGAGCAGCAGCTCGAGAAGATCCGTACGGGTCGCCACAAGCGCGGCAAGGGCATGCTCGCCAAGCTGGTGCGCTGCGCACACGAGGGTGTGGTGGCGACGATCTGCTACTGACGGACGCGCGTGGCTCCAGGCAACCATGGGCATCAAGCTCGAATGGGAGCGCGTGCTGGAGATCGCGGGCGAGGCCGCTCCCGGGCGGCCGCACGTCGCGCAGGCGCTGGTCGAGGGAGGCTTCGTGGCCAACTTCCGCGAGGCGTTCGCGCGCTTCCTGCACAACGACGGACCGGCTTACGTGGAGGTGCGCGGCTCGCTCGCCTCCTCTCCCGACGCTCGCGCGCTGACGACAAGCGTGTGTGTGTGTGTGTGTGCTCTGGACACTGGCGAACAGGGCGAGCAGTTCCCTCCCGAGGACGCGATCAAGCTCATCGCGAGCGCGGGCGGCGTCTCCGTGCTGGCGCATCCGTGGTGCTGCAAGGTGCGGCGCGTCCAAGTGCGGCGTCGTGAGCTGCACACAGGCGAGCTGAGCGCGTCACTCTCTGTTCTCAGAACCCGCTGACGCTCGTTCCGGAGCTGGCGAAGCTCGGCATCCAGGTGGGTTCCTTCGAGTCGCGGTGCTGTGCAGTGCGCGCGAACTCACGCTTCGCTCTCGGATGACGCGGCAGGGCATCGAGGTGTTCCACGACACGAGCAAAATCGACACGTACGGGTACCTGGCGAGCGAGTCGGGGCTGCTGAAGGTGCGTGTTGCCAGCCACGAGCTCCTTCCGGTGCATTCGCTCACTGGTGGTGGTGGTTCTGCTGCTGCTGCTGCCTGCAGCTCGGCGGCTCGGACTTCCACGGCATCGACCCGAACACGGAGTGCGCGCCGGGCGCGATCCCGTTCCCCCGCAAGCAGGTCAACGCATTCCTCGAGCACGCGAAGAGTGTGTGGGAGCGACCGCTGCGGGAGCGGCTCGTGGAGATGGTCGCGACCGCCACGGCGCGCAGCAGCGCGGGCGAAGCTGCGGCGCTGGAGCCGCAAGAGGAGCTACTGATCTGGAAGGAACAGCTCGCTGGCGCGCAGCAGGTGTGCGCGGCGCTCGGCGTGACGCTCGAGACGCGCGAGGACGCCGCGAGCCCGAGTTTGTACTGCACGCTGCGCGTCGCCGTGCGCTAGCTGAGGCGTTCATGTGGTGGTAGAGCAGTCGGTAGATAGAGAGCCTCGTCCGTGGTCTGCGTCCTCGCTCCAGGTTGGCGCATCCTATGTTGTCGTCCACACAGTGCAGCAGCACCGTCAGGAGATCGCGACGACGTTGGTCATGGCAGCCGGCGCTTGAAGATCTGTCGTTGTGATGCCGCTCGAAGTTCCAGCGACATTCGAGCGACCTCCCAGCATTCCCTTCTGCCTGGCCTGCTGGCTCACGACATTCGAATCTGGTTTTTTCGACCACAGATCTGAAAGATGCCAGCGCCAGCAGCGTCGTTGGAGGCGATGACCTCCGCGTGGGGGCTGCGCAGCCACCTCGCGTGGCCCGCGGCGCGCGGCGAGCGGCTCTGGGCTCAACTGACGTCGCCCGGCGGCCTCGCGCGCTACGACGTGGTGCTCTGCGAGCCGAGCGCGGGCCACGTGGCGCTCGTGCTGGCGCGGAAGGCGGCGAGCGGCACCGCGCCGTCCACGCCCGTCGCTGCGGCGGTCACTGCCGCTTCGCCCGTGCGCCGATCGTCCTCGTCGTCTTCCTCCTCTTCCGCTGCATTAGCTGCGCTTACTCCGCAGTCAGCTGCCGCAGCACGCGTGGTGTTCGTGGTGGACGCGGTGCCGCCGCGCCACACTGGGGCGAAGTCGACGAAGGCGACGTCGGCGACGCAGCAGCAGAGCCCATCGCTCTCGCCTGCGAGCACCGCGAGCACGCGCAGCAGCGCCGCAGACACCACCACGCAGCAGCCGCTACAGTCCCAGGACGTGGACGAGCTGGACCTCGTGGACGAGCTCTTCGCGACCACCAAGACAGGTAAAGACGGCTGCGTGCTCGCCAAGACGCCGCTGCTCGCCGCGCGCTTCGACGCGAACGTAGTGGCGATCCGCTTCACCCGCGGCAGCGCTGCGACGTCCTCGCGATCGGCGGCCGCTGCAGGCAGCAGCAGCAAGCGCGCGGCGATGGGCGGCGCGCCGCCGCTGCGCTGCGTCGTGGCGCTGGAGGACGGCATGGCGTTCGTGTGGGAGTGGGGCGGCGACCTGCACCAGTGGACGTTCCTGAACCAGTTCAGCTTCCTGGAGAACGCGAACCTCCGGTGGACGCGGCCTGTGGCGGCGTTCGCGGCCACGGAGATGGCGTGGCACGGCGAGGCGGTCGAGTTCGCGTGGTGGTCGCTCGAGGCCAAGCACGAGCCGAAGCTCTGCCTGCGCAAGATCCAGTTCGAGCAGGAGCCCAACACGTTCCGCACCGAGATCACGATCGGGAACCCGTTCACGCTTCGGTGCACGGACGTGGTGGACCTCAAGAGCTCCAAGCTCGGGCTCTGGGTCGTCACCAGGTCGCTCGGCGTCCACTTTCGCAGCGCGGAGTCGCTGCGCATGGTCTCACTCGGCTGGGACGCGGTGGTCGGCGACGCCGGCGCTCGCCACGACAGCAGGGACGTGGCCCAGGAGACGCACTTGCTCGTGTGTCTGCATAACGTCACGGGCGAGCTGCTCGTTCTCGAGCGCGCGTCCGGCGCGCTGCACCTGGTGACGCCGAAGAGCCGGCAGCAGCAGGGAGGGCTCGCGGCCAAGGCGCTCGCGACACTCGCGACCTGGAGCCACGAACTTGGTAGTGCGGCGCTGAGCATCGCAGCACATCGCCACCTGCTTCTCGTCTCGACGAGCGAGGAGCTGCACGCGTTCAACTACCTGACCGGAGAGTGCTTGGTGACTCTCGCGCTCCCAACCGACTCGCTTCGAGAGTTCGGGGAGCGCGCGAAGAGCGAGCGATTGCCGCAGCTGTGGACGATCTCCGGCGCGGCAAGTGCTGCGGGGCTGTGGAGCGCGGCGGGCTTCTGGTTCCTCCAGACCCCAGCGGCGAAGGCGACCGCCAGCACCAGCAATCCGAAAGCCGCGTTCGAGGCGCTCGCGAAGTACGGCGAGGGGCTCAAGTTCGACACCGCGCTGCAGGCGCTCGAGGTCCTGGAGAAAGTGTGTAAGTCGCTCGACTCGTACGACGAGCGCGTGTGGCGGACAGCGTTCCAGTCGATCTCGAGTCCGTCGCTGCTGCTCGCGCTCTTCGCGGACCAGAACATCCCCGAGACGCTCGTGGACGAGCTCGCGCGCATCGTCGCGTCGCTCCACCAGGTGGTGCGCGATGTCGCGGCGGGCGGGCGGTTCGCGGCGCTCTCACTGGCTGACAAAGGCAGCGGCGCACAGCCGAACCCGGCGCAGCGCTTGACGCCGGCGAACGTCGAGGCGCTGCACCACCTCTCGAACTGGGTGCTCCTCGCGAAGCGCAAGATCACGCGGCTGCAGACGAGCGCGCACACGGGCGGACAGCGACGTATGCGGCCGCGCGCGGTGAGCGCGCTGACGACAGTGTCGAGCGACCCGAGCGACGCGCAGATATCGTCGATCAGTCTGCTGGAGGGCGGCGAGGACGACGACCACGACCACGACGCGTCCAATTTTCGCTTGAGTCGCAAGCTCCGTCCGATGAGCTCTCTGCGCTTTGCGTCCGGAAGCTGCGCGGTGCACCACGGGAAGCAGTGGCTGGTGCAGCTTGAGTCGTTCTTGCTCGACGGCGTGGCGTTCAAGGAGAGCGACACGCAGCTATCGATGCCGCTCCGAGACTCTGGTGCTGCTCCCAGCGCGGTGCCGAGTCACTTGCTGTTCCACGAAGAGCGCAGACTGGAAGACTACCGCAGCTCCATCGCGTCGTTCTCGCGGCACATGTACGTCGAGTCGATGAGCCGGCTGTACCTCCTCCACGAGCCGCAGGCGCTGCTGCCGTTCGTCAAGTGCGTGTCCGCGTTCTGCCCGCGCACGTTCTCGCTGTCCGGGGCGACGCGCGTGTCGCGGTCGCACGCTGAGCGCGCACTATCGCTCTCACCCCCGCTCGGGTTCTTCACGGAGCGCTTCGGTCGCGAGCAACTCCAGCTCAAGCAGCAGTTGCCAGACGCGTCAGTGTCGTCGCAGAAGCGGAAGCAGCAGCGGCAGTCGGAGCTCAGCGCGGCGCTGGCGAGAGACTCGCTGCTCGCGTATACGAATCTGCTGTGCCGCTGTGGCTTCTACCTGGAGGCATGTCGCGGCTTGCTGCAGTGCGATCTCTTCGAGCACTGCCAAGATGTGCTGCTGACGAAGCTGCTCGCGGCGCCATCGGCGGAGAGCACGCTCGAACATGCTGAAAACGCCGGAAATGCGGAAGAGCTGCGCGCAGCTCAAGGCGCCGTGTACTTTGAGCTGCTCGAGTTCTGCGTGCAACACCGCGGGGTGGAGCAGCTCAAGCTGCTGCTGGAGCTCAAACCCAAGCACGTGAGTGTACTGCACGTTCTTCGAGCTCTGCGCAACCACCTGCCCGCGAAAGCAGCCAAGAAGAGCGCCGACCCGCCAAGCAGCACCGGAAGCAGCAGCAGCAGCAGCGCGCTCAGTGTAGGTGACGGCACGAGCTCCGGCAGCGCGCAGCATGTGACGGTGGGGCAGCTACGTCCCGTGTTGCTGTCGTTGATGAAGGAGCAACGTGCTGTGGCAGCTCAGGTGGCGACGTGAGTGGCACCGTGAGTGTCCGAGTGCCGAAGCGTTTGCCACACAACGAACGACGTAACGCAATGAGCTTATGCACTTCCGTGCTTGAGCCTATGGCGCCACTAGTCCGTCCAGTGACGGACACGGCAGGTCTCCATCCGGTGTAAGCGGCACCGCTCTCAGCCTGCTGCGCCGTCACGATGACAGCGACGTCGCACTCGCGCTCTCGCTTGCGGCTAGCTCGCGCAAATTCTTGATCAAGATGTTCCGGGCTGCGTTCACGTCGCGATCGTCGACGTGCCGGCAGCTCGAGCAGCGGAAGACAATGAACATTACGCAATGTGCAGGGAACACAAACTCTCTCTCGCTCTCGCACTCGATCGCTCGCTTGTCGTCTAGACCGCCACCTGCCAGAGCACGAGTGCGATCGACCGCTGGATCCACTGCGTCTTCGGGAACGCCGCGCTGTCCGCGTGCACGAGCACCGAAAAGAGCAGGTTGTTGCGCTTGTCGCTCGAGTACACGGGCAGGCGGCGCAATCCCGCCTCCCGCGAGAGCTCCTGTCCTGGCGACCACCGCAAGTGCAGCAGCGACAGGTTGTTGCGGATCGTGTCGGACGGCAGGATCACGCTCGACGACCATGACGCGCCTTCGAGCTGCAACCCGCTCACGCCGAAGCTGCCGACGTGTCCAGACGCCTGTATCTCCGCGACCAGCTCCAGTGCGTCCAACGAGCATCCCAGCGCGGCGGCGACGCTCTGGCGAGCGGCAGTCACGAACGCCTCTGGAGAGAACAGCCCACCCAGCCAGATCCCGCCGCGTGTCTGCAGCAACTGCTCCGGCGCGATGCTTGCTAACGTGTTCAGCTGGCGGATTCGGAGCGAGAAGTCTGCGAGCCACTCGCTCAGCGACAGCTCGGCAGACACTCGGTACAGCTGCGACCACTGGCTCGGGATCTTCTCGCGGTACAGCGTCTGCATCGCTTCGCGAATGTCGTTCGTCGGCTTCGTCGTGTACGCGCATACAGCCTTGATCGTCGACAACAGCCCCGTCACGCTCGCGAGGTACTCGGATCCCAGCTCGATCTCGCGGAACATACAGCGGTAGATCGGGTTCGAGAAGTTCGCCGGGTCCCGAGACATCGCAGGCAACGCGCTCGGGAAGAGCGCCAACCAGTCGTCCACGCGGCGATCCAGGTCCCGCACCCACTTCGGACGGGTGTCTTCGCCCATGCTGTCGTCGCCCCCGTGGCTCGCGCTGCTTGCTCCAGAACCCAGCACCATGCTCTCCTCGTCTGCGCTCGAGCTCTCACTCTCGTTGCCGTAGAAGTCCTGCATCAGCTGCAGGTTCCGCAGCGTCCTGCCTCCCTGACTGATAAGAACCATCGTCTCAGCCGAGCGCGGGAGTCCCATCCACGACGGCGGGTTCGTGCTCGGAAGCCGATGGATCCACTCCATGAACTGCTGCTTCGTCTTGCCCTCCGCGATGACCAACTTCTCGCCGTCGCCAGCGTTCACCAGCTCAAAAGTGTTCTGGTAGCTCTCCGGCGTGAACACGTGCTCCAGCAATGTGTCCATGAGCTCTTGGTCGAACTCGTTGTCCACGCGACCGCCGTACACCGACTCCTTCAGCGTCGTGCGGATCGCAGTCCACGGGATGTTGTCCGGCGCGACGTGTGCGCGGTTCAGACCGACCGAGTTCACCCACCGATCGATCACGTCGCACGCGCCACGGAAGTCTGACTGGCTGAACTCGTACGTCTTCGACCAGCCCACAGGGACATACCGCAGTCGCTCGTGCACCAGCGCGTGGAACCACGACAGCAGCAGGTACAGTCTCGCGCGCTCTGCTGGAGTCTTGTTCATCCGATCCGCAGACACAGTGTCCAGCGTGCGAATCATGCTCAGCTTCATGCCACTCGGGGGCTCGAACACGAAGATGTCGCACATACGCAGCAGATTGACCGGCAGACTCGGGTGGATCTCGCTCGTGAGGAAGAGCCGGAAGCTCGGGTGCGCCGAGTCGCGCGCGTTGTACAGCTTCTTCTCGACGCTCACGAGCCACGACGGACACAGGTGCACATTGCGCAGGAGCAACCACGTGCCGTTCTTCAGCGCCGTGTTCAGACATTTCTCCGCAGTGTCGAACCCTTCCGCCGACCCCATCGATACCGAGTTGTACTTCTTCTGGAGCGTCAGCGCAAGCTCGTCGATCTGAGCGCTCGCGTCGAAGCCTGGCTTGGACGACAACAAGATGGCTCTCGTCGCCTGCGTGTCGTTCTCGATGTTCTTCTGCAGCTCGATCTCGCCGCGCCACGGGAACTCGTCGCCAAACACCAGACCCACGTACATCTCGGCCGCGTAGATCACGCGGTCCGGGCGAACGAAGTGCACGAGGATGACATCGCGGAACGCGGCGCGACGAGGACTCACCGCGTTGTTCACCAACTGCGCGTCCCAGCCATCCGGGATGTTCTTCTCTGCAGCCGGGTGCTGCACGAAAGCGTTCCACTCCGACGCATTCTCACGGACGTGGGACTCCAGGTGCTTGAACGACGGCATCTGCAGGAGCTTGAGTAGCTGCTCGATCTCCGCCGCCGCAAACGCTGGAAGCAGCTGCTTGAACTCACTTCGAGCGCTGTCCACGTCCGGCCGAAGGAACGTCGACGTAGATCCGAGGAGGAGGTCCAGCTCGTCCTCGAGCGGACCATCGAACGGCGTGCCTGCGTTCGTCGCGGCGCTCTGCACTGCTGCACTCTCCTGCTGCAACTCCAAGTAGATCTGCGTCAAGCGCAGCGCGAACATCAGCTTGTCGCTCTCCGCCAACCCTCGACTGACGCGCGCAGCAGTGTGGAAGAAGAGCGCGTTTGAGAGGCTCTCAAGGCGCTTGTCCTGGCTCGCTTGCTGCGGGATCAGCAGCACCTTGCTCAGCAGACTCATGAAGAAGCCCAGCGAGTACTGGTACAGAAAGTGGATCGACGACAGGTTCTCGAGCGCGAAGAAGAGGCGCGACGCCGCCTTCGCAAGCGGGCGGTACCGACTCGTCGCAGCCTCGACGATGCTCATAGTCGTCTGCGTCTGCGCCACTTGCTCTGAGATGTGCGCAGCCTCCGCCTTCATCCCCTCCAGAGCGTTGATGACACTGTCGTCGTCCAGGATGTTGCCTTGCACGTTGTTGATCTGCTGGAGCAACGCGTCTTCCAGCTCGCGCAGCTTCGCCTGGTACTCCCCCTGCAGCTTGAGCAAGTTCGTGCGCTTCTCCTCCACCTCTGGCTGCTCGCTCTTCATCAAAATACTCAGTCCCTGGCTCTCCAGCGAGCTCGGCGTCACCGTGAAGTTCACAAACGTCACGCGACTGCAGATATCCGGGCTGAAGCGGCATGACGGGTCTCTCGTGATCAGGAACAAACGGAAGTCCGGCGAGTAGTCGATCTCTTCGCCGCCGAGGCGGATTAGCACGCGGCCGCCCGTCTTGTACAACTCCCGGTTCAACACTGGGTTCAGGATCGGGTCGATCCGCTCCACTTCGTGAACCAACAACGCCGTGCCGAACCGAATCGCGCTCGCCAGCACTTTCATGAACGAGCTGTCGAGGAACGACGTCTGTGCGATCTTCTTGTTCGTCTTGAGCGTGTAGTACCGCATGATAAAGTTGTTCGCTTGCCCAGACGGATCGATGATGAGCGGGAACCGGTGGAAGCGCTGCAGGATGATCGCGTTCTCGTAGCACAGCTCGTCTGACGGCAGCTCGCTCACCTGCCACTCCAGCTGCTCGTTCGGACGCGACAAATAATCCACGAAGCTCAGCTGCGGACGCATGGCGATGCCCATCGTGTTCAGGATGTCGCGCCAGTCCTGCGACAGGATCTTTCGCTGCTGGAAGTCGAGGAACCCGACGTACGTGAGGAACGCCGAGCACACCAGCGTGTCGCCGACGAGCGTCTGCATCTGCGTGTCGAAGTCGTTCGAGCCGGCTTCCCAACGCTCGCTCTCGTGCAGGAGGTTGTTGAGTAGCGCTACCGAGCGCTCCACCTTCTTGTTCACCTGCGCCATGTCGTTCGTGATGATCTGCGCCTCGCTGATAAGCGCTGCGTACTCGTGCTTGTAGTTCTCGATCCGGACTTCCAGCGCATCAATCGTCTTCTTCGCCTCCTCGTAGCTCTTGCGCAGATCCGCCGACTTCTCGATCAGCGTCTGCACCTCCTCGCGCAGAGGCTGGATCTTGTGCAGGATCGCCGTGTAGCTGATCTGCGACACCACCCACTTGTACAGCGGCCCGCACGCCTTCGACGCGCGGTTGACCTTCTCGTACTCGAACTCGTCCGAGTTGTCGATGTAGTTCGTCTGGATCGTGTGGCGCTGACGCGCAGTCAGTTTCTGCGAGTCGAAGTTCACGACGCTTGAAATGAAGTCGTCTTTGCGGATGAAGCGTCGCAGGTCAGCCCAGTCCAGACTCGTCTCCCCGAGCATCACCGCCACCGCCTCCACTGCCAGACGCACGGCAACCGGAGGACGAGCCAATGCTCGGATCTCGTCGAGCTGGGACTTGCGAATCGAGTTCACGGACGCCTGCGCCTCGAGCAGAGCAGGTTCTGCTTGCGCCAAGTCGGCTTCCGCCACCTTCTTTCGAGAGCTGATCTCCTCGTCCTTCGTCGCGAGGTCCGCCGCGAGCTTCTCTGTGTCCTTCTTCTTCTCTTGCGCTTCGTTCTGCTCGCGGATCATCTGCTGTAGCTTCTCGTTCGCCTCCACGTCTTTCTTCTTCAGCTCTCTCTCCTTCAGGCTCAGCTGACCCTGCAGCTCTGCGACTTGCTCGCGCGTCGCCTGAAGCTTCTGGACGCCGACATTCAGATGCAGCTGCTGATCCTCAAGCTGCGCGCGCTTCTCGGAATACAGCGACACGAAGTGCCGGATGAACTCCAGGTAGTCTCGCGGAGAGATGTGGTTGTACTTCATGTGGCGTTTCTGCAGGCGACGCATGTGCTGCAGCACCGCGTGGTGGAACTGCACGATGCTCGCCACGAGAATGTCGCGGAATGTTCCGGTCGCGACGTGCGGAACAAGTTTCGCGACCATCGCCTCCGCGTCCGCCGGAACGTGGAAGCCCGCACTCAGACCCGGCAGATCCAGCGTGTTCGTGAACTCGTACGCTACCTGCGCAAGCGCGTGGTCATTCCAGGTCCCGAACCAGTCGACGACGCATCGGTTGAAAAGCGCCGGCGACGTGTTGCTTCGGTTCTGGAAGTCTCCCGACGCTGGGTTCATCGTGAATACGACATGCAGATTGCGCTGCACCTGCTTCGTGAAGTACCGGAACAGCTCGTCTTCCGTGTTCTCGACCATCACACCATCTCGCTGCACCGCCTCGCGGCACGCATGCATCAGTGACGTGTATTCGTCGTCCTCGAAGAGACCGGGCACCTCGCCCGACGCCAGCAGAGCGTTCATCCGCTCCAAGAACGCCGCGCCGAGAGCGTTCGACTCGTCGAAGATGAAGCAGATCTTCTCCCCGTCACACCCGCAGCGCTTGAGCACGACACGAAGATCGTCATCAAAGTTCTCCAGCGTGTAGTTCGACGTCAGCTTGATCTGGAAGACAGATATGCCGTTCATCCAGCTCACGAAGCGAGACAGCACGGTTTTACCCGCGCCACTCTCACCGACCAGCAGCAAGTGGCCGAGCGGTTGACGGAGCACACGATCGATGCGCAGCACGTGGTCGATCACGGAGTCGAACACCACAAGCGGGACGTTCAACTCCTCCTCGTAGAACACGCGCAGACGCGCCTCGATGTGCTTGCGTAGATCCGTCGTCGTCACCTCCGTGTAGTTCTTCGTCAGCCACGTGCTGAACAACACCGGGTTCTGTCCGCCGAACTCCACAGCCTCAAATGACGTCGCGCTCTGCGGGAAATGCATGCGAAGCATCTCTTTGCACATGTCGAAACACCACTTTTGCTCAGCCGGAGTCACAAGCCGATCCATGAAGAGACGGAGCGCCTCGTGGAAGACCAGCTTCACCAGCGTCTCGACATCGATCTCGAACTCGAGCGGCTCGATCGCCTCGTACAGTGCACGCATCCAACGTGACAGCTCACGCGGACTGTAGATGTAGTGCGGCTGGATCTCGGCTGTGAACTTCTTCTGGTTCTCGCTGTACACGTCGACCATCGCGTCTGTTAGTGGCTGCACATACGACCGGAGCGACGGCGTCAGCTTCAGAAGCGCGCGGTTGAATGTCCCGTAGATCTGCTTCAGCGACGGATACGACGGGAAGTCGACGAGCAACACTGGCGCGTGGCGCAACAGACGAAGCGAAATCGGGACGCGACCCGGGTCAGTTGGTGGGTTGCACGCCCCCACGAACTGGATCCGCTGCAATCGCACCCACGTGTTCTTGCCTCCCAACCAGAACCCGCCCTGCTCGATCAGCTGCCGCAAGAACGTGATCACGCGCTGGGTGCCGTATCGGTCCGCTTCCGGAAGGTTGATCTCGTCGCAGAACACGACTAGCCACTTCTCCGGAGCATTCGGCGCCAAAACCATCCCGTTCGGTGTGCGCTTGTACTCACAATACTGCGCGAAGGTCTTCAGGATCAGCTCCGGCGACGTGCCGGAAGAAAAGTTCAGGCTCGCGAACTCGAACTCCGGCAGAGAGCTCAGCGTGGACGTCAGCGTCATCGTTTTACCGCTGCCTGGAGGACCGCACAGGATCAACGGACGGTGCTGCGACAGCCACCCACGCAGCACTTCGACGTGCCGAATGGTGTCCACCGTCGTCACCACGACATCCGTCGAGAGCACGCGGTGACTCTCCAGGTCCAGCTGGGGGATCGAGCGGATCCACTGGCGCCACTCTCCGTCGTCGATGTTCACCTCGTACTCGAGAAGGCTGTTTTCCGCGCTTGCCATCGCTGACGACGACACCGGGAACACCATCCGGTTCTCCAGCGTCTGGACTACGAACTCGCACAGCAGCACACGATTCGCCGAATCCATCGAGCCGCCGAAGCCCCAGATGATCGAGAACACCAACCACTTCGGTGCGAACTGCGAAATCTGCTCGACCGACATCGGGAAGTCCGAGTGCGCCTCGTTGTACTCGTTGATGCGAGACAACCCTCGTCCGAGTAACGAAAACATCGACATGAGCAGTCGCAGGCTCGTCACCTCCATGATGTGGCTCAGCGCCATCGAGTGCTCCAAGCACAGCTCGATCACGGACGGCATGCCATCACCGCGCGAGATCAGCTCGCGGACCAACGCCACATACGTGTGCGCGCTCTTGCGCATCGCCTCCGTTTCGTTCACCTGAAGCGAGAACGACGACACCGTCGAGATGTCGTCCCGAATCAGCTGCAAGTGGTGCTCCACGATGTGCTGCGTCTGCACCGTGTCCGCGGAGAACCAGACCATGCCGCAGCGACTCACAGTCGCAAGCGTGGCGTAACGAAGCGTCTCCGTTTCCATCATGATCCACACGTTTGGCGGGATCTCGAGACGCTCGCCGGACGGGAGCGTGAGCAGACGGTTGTCGTCGAGGACAGAGTTCAGGTTCTCTGCCCACTCCGGGTCCACGTCGCCGTCGAAAATGATCCAGTGCCGCTTCTCGCTCTCTCCGCGGACGCTGTTCAGCACCTGACGCAGGATGTGCGTGAACACGCCGTCGGTCCACTCCAACGTCGTGTTGTCCAGCACGCCGTACAAATGCTCCTTCGACAGCGCCTTCGGGTCGATCACATGCGCCTCGCCCTTCTTACCGTCAAACTGCTCCAGCGCGTCCAACAGGATGCGCCATGCTGACGACTTGCCAGTACCGGACGGACCCACGAGCATCACACCGTGACGGAGCTGCATCACTTGATACAGCTGCAGCGCCTTCTCAACCCACTCTGCGTGAGGGACGTACTTGCTCTGTGTGGCGAGCGTGACGATCTTCGACCGAAGACCGTCTTCCTGGATTCGGTGGGTGTCCGTGCCGGGGAACACACCCTTCAGCAGCGTCTCAAACACTGGCACGTCGTGCGCCACGAGCTTCGGCATGATCGTGTCGCTGATCGAACCGATCAGCGCCTTCGTCTCCAGCTCTTCCATGCTCGTGTCGACCATCGCGGTCTGCGAGATCTTGCGCTTGAGATGACCAGCGCTCACCAGCACGCTCTTGAGCGCGCGGAGTCCAAAGTCGTAGTGTGGCTGCTTCGACAGCTGGTCCTCGCACAGGTTGAAGAGCAACACGACCTTGGCCGAAATCTGCTCCGCAGTCGTGATGCCTTGCGAGAACAGCATCACCTGGGCGATAAGCTCGCGGTCCGGCGCCACCATCGCGATGCTGCGGAACAACTGCTTCAAGTTGTCCGGCAGGTTCGACCGACCCGCGTAACCTGGGTTCATCGTCACAAAGATGCCCACGTCCGGATGCAGCTTCACGCTCTTGCCCAGCAGCTCGATCGTTGTCCCGCTGCTGCCATTGCTGCTGGTAGCAACACTCACAGCGGATACGTCTGTCTGCTTCAGAGTCTTAATCGACGACACGCCGCTTTGGATCGCCAGGATCTGCTGAGACACAGCCGACAGAACGCGCTCCTCGAGACGGTTGAACTCATCGAAGCAACCCCACGCTCCCACTTGGCACAGACCGACGAAGATCCGACCCATCGCCTGGAAGTCAAAGTGCTCGTCGCAGTTGAACACCAACACGAAGCGGCCGAGCTGCGACCCGAGCGCCTTCACGGACTCCGTCTTACCGGTGCCGGCAGGACCGAACGGGTTACCGCCCATGCCGAAGTCCAGCGCTTGTGTTAGCGTGAGGTAGCATCGTTCAGTCAAAGGAGTCGACACCAGTCTCTCACCCACACCGAGGTACTCGAAGCCGTACGAGAACGAGGCGTTCGACACCTTGATGCTCAGCTTCTTCAGCGGATCCGTCTCCGCGGCGTGGAAGTAGTACCGCATGTGGTAGAGCCAGCGGAAATCTTCGGCGCTGCTCACGCTCGCCTGGAGCAGGCGCTTCGACACGCTCTTCTGGTGCACGAGTTCGGTGATGAGCTGCTCGTACTTCTTCCGGACATCGTTCTTGACGTCCGAGAGCACCCGCTCGCTCAGGATGCGCAGAAGCCCGTCCAGCTGGCTGAGCACAAGCGGCAAGTCTTGTCCACCCGCCTTGATCGCAATTTCCACAGCACGCGACCACTGCACTTGCGTGGCGAGCAGAATCACCTGGGCCGGATACTCCGACACCCACTGAATGTACTGCTCGATGCCGTCTTCAGACGGGTACGACCGAATCGATTCGTCCAAGAGCTGCGAGAGTGACTGGCGCATCTGATCCTCCACTTTCCCCAGCCACACGTTGATGCGCGTGTCCTCCTGGGTCTTCACGGGCTGTCGGAACTTCACAACCTCGCCCTCGCGCGACACCATCCCGAGAATCACAGAGTTCGAGCTGTCCATCTCCAACGACGAGATGCCAGCAAACATCTTGGACAGGTGGCGCTGAATCTGCAGCGGCTCCTTGCTGTTTCCGATCATCTCCAGAAGATCTTCGTCGCCGACGAAGTAGAAACGAGGGAACGCAGCTCGCTGACGCTCCAGGTACTCGCCCAGCGCGCGCTGCACGTTCCCCATCATCTCCTGCTGACGCTCCAGCGAGTGGAGCAGATTCGGAATGTTCGCCACTTCGACAATCATCGGCTTGTGCGCAACGCGCTTCATCGTTGACGTGAACTCGTTGTCGATGCTCTGGAATCGAGCAAACTCCTTTGGCAACTGCATCTTGATGTCAGCAGAACCAAAGAAGATCCCCTCCAGGTACACCCAGCGCCGCTGCACATCGATCCAGAAGTCCAGGATCCCGCGGATCTTGGTCAGCTTGTCCTCCCAGCTGGTCGCTTGCTCTGCGAACACGCGGTAGTACGGAGACTGCTTCATGCTGCTCAGACTGTTCAGGTGCTCTTCGAGCTTCGCGAACATCTCGTCCCACCCTCGGATGATACGGCAGCGGTTCTGGTAATTGACCAAGTCCAGCTGGTAGTTCGACCAGTAGTCCGTCACCTGGCGGAGGAACTCGTCGAGCGCCATCTCGCCCTGCGCCGTGCGAATGATCTGCTTCAGCTCGTTGTCACCGGACGACAAGCCCGAGTCCCAGAAACTGCGAAGCGTCAGCTCCGTGAACGGCGAAGTGATGCGCAGGAGACGCAGGATTTGCTTCCAGTGGCGGTCCCGAATCGCATCCGACTTCAACTCCGATAGTAGCGAGTTCATCGCCTTCTTCGCCTGAATCGAGTTCGTGAAATGCTCGAACGCCTCGTACTGCTGGACACGAGCGGGGAAGCGCCGCATCTCGTCGATTAGATCCTCCAGCTGCTTGCGAATCTTCCGTGGCTGAGCTGCCGACCAGAGCGTCTCTTGCAACTCTTCCACGTGCGTCCACACCTTGGCGATGCTCTTCCACACCTCGTCCAATCCAACAAGCTCCTCCATCGCACGCGAGAGCGGCGAGCCGCCCATGCGATCATCGTTCAGTTGCACGCTTCCAGCACCGGGAACGAACGACACGCTCAACGCCTCCAGTGCAGCGGACATCTTCTCTTGGTCAGTGCGGAGAAGCTTGAAGCGCGTCTCGTACACCAGCAAGAGCTCGATCGCAGACTTTGGTGACTGCCCGCCCTGGAGCGGCTTGGCACCGTCCCACTCCGACACGGTCTTCGCGATCTTCTTGTCCAGCACCGACTTCTCCTCCAAGATCTTCGCCTGTAGCTGCGGCAATTGGCTCTCCATCGCGACGCTCTTGCGCTCCAGCAGCTGGACGAACGCCTCCCACTCGCCTTCGACGTTCGCCAGCGACGGCCAGTCCGCCGAGAACTTGAAGCGCTGCTTCTTCAGCAGACGCTCACCCTGCGAGAACGACTCCACGGCAGTCTGCCACTGGAAGCGATTCACACGCATCTCCTGGATCAGCGTGATCGCAGCCACAACTTGCGCCGTCGCGGCTTCCAACCCGTGCTGCTCTAGCAGTGTGCGCTTTGTCGAGATCGTCGAGTAGAACGAGTTGATCTGGTTGCACAGAAGGTCCCCGAAGTGCGCCAAGAACTCGTTGTGCCACGCGTCGTACTTCACGTTCACCTGCGCTTGCACTTGCTGGTAGTTCACGACAATCGGACCGAACCGCTTCGTGTTGAACACGGCGTCGAAGCTGTTGCGCTCTGCCTTGATCTCCATCAGGATCTGCTGCCACTTCTCGAGATCTTCGCCCACCGAGTTGATCGCAGCTTGTGCATCCATGTCCCACAGCGCCTGGTACTGTAGCCATGTCGACGCGTAGCTCTGAACCTCGTCGATCGTTGCATCGACCACGCTGTATGCCTTCGTCACGAGTTCCGACGGGAGCTGCATCAGCGCCTCTCGGAACATAGCCTCGCGCCGCTTCGCAGTCGAGCTCTTGCGGGATGGAGACGACAGTGCCGACACGGTCGACTTGCCGTACACGTTTTCATACGACGAAGTTTGGATCTTCGGGAGGTCGCACACCGAGTTCAGCAGTCGCTGAAGCTCGGCGATCCACACACTCCGCGCATCGTCGACCGAAGGTTCAAGATATAGTACTTGGTTCTTCAGCAAGATCTGGTGTGTTCGTAGCGAAAGATTGGCCGCTTCAAGAACACCGGACAGGCTCTTGTCGTCGACCGCCGGGTCGAAGCACGAAATCCAGCTCCGCAGCAGCACCTCCAGCTTCTTCGCCAGGATCCCGCAGATCAAAGTGTTCAGGTTCTTCACGTACACGTTCAGGTTCGCGTAGCCGGCGAGACTCAACTCGTCCACGTGCGACTGAATCTTCGCCAGCACGCCACGGACTTCCATTGCACTGAAGTCCGTGCTGCTGCGAACTGTCTCCAGCAGGCTGTCAATGTCGCTGCTCTTCTGCAGCAGCTCCTCCACCTTGTCATGCAGACGCTCCACCTTCGTCGCCAGATCCGTGACGTACTCGCCAAGTCCGTCCGCGTGCCAGCGCATCTCGTTGCCCTTCGAAAACGTCTTCCCGATCGTCGCGCGAACCTCACGGACATACGACGCCACCAGCGGCTCAAAAATCGGCTGCACTCGCCGACACGAGTTCGTGTACGTCTTCAGACTCGCATCGAGCGACATCGCGAACGGATACTTCGACTTGGCGTCCTCTGCGATCATCTTGAGCGTGAACGGGACGCGGTAGCCAAGCCACTCCAAGTTGCGCACCTCCTTGAACAGCGTCACGATCTGCTGGTTGAACGCCACCACGAGCTTCTTGTGCTCTCCTTGCGCCGAGTCTTCCGTCACGATGTTGAGGATGATGTTCTTGATGTCGAAAATGGGCATCGACGCCAGCTCGCTCACCCACTGGTCGAAGATCAGCTGCGGGTTCAGCTTCGCGATGAATGCGTCGGCCGCCACCTTCAAAGCCTTGCCCTCCACATGCTGCTCCCACCCGACTCCAAGCACGCTCTCGACACGCGACAGCAGCGTCTTGAGCTTCCGCTCGATCTGCTTCGCCCACATCACGGCTCCAGCAATTGGCGGGATGTCACGCAGCTTGCTCGTCCGCGACGCCTCCGAGAACGCATAGTGCGCTCGGAACTTTGCCTGCAAGCTGCTCACATCCTCTTTCACATTCTCGATGAGCTGCATCTGGAACTGCTGTACGGCGCTGCGAATGCGCGGGCGGAAGAATAGCGCATTGTACTTGGAGAACACGCGGAACATCTCGTCCGCGTTCGTGGTCGCGGTCAGGCGGCTCGTCAGACTGTTGATGATCCGACCCTCCACGCGGTCGATGCACAGCTCGTACGACTTGCGCATGTTCCGCCACGCCGTCGTTCCCTCCACCGAGACGTCAAGCGGGTCCAGCGAGCTCAGCTGCACATACGCCGCGTTGATCTCGGTCAGCGCGTCGCCTGTCACTTCGGCACGACCGTCGTTTGCAGCGCCTCCGACTGCACTTCCCAGCACGCGCTCGATCACTTGGTGCAGCTTCTCGTGCTGCTCGCGGAACTCGTGCAGCTCCAACAGCCTCTCTTCGATCGCGGCGTGCTCCATTTGCAGCTCGGACAGCTGCGGGGGCTTGTCGCTGTTCATCGACCCTCGGCGCTTCGACAGCTCCTTCGTTAGGTCGTACAGCACACCAACTTGCCGATGCCAGTTCGAGAACAGCTCCTTGCTCGACAAGATCAACTGCTCGAAGTGCTCGAACGGGATCTGGATGAGGCTGTACGCGCGGAGTACGCTCACCACCTGCTGCGTCAGGTCGCTCGACATGATCTCCACCAGGTGCAACAGACGCGAGAGCTTGTACTCGTCTGCCACCCGGATCTTCTTCATGTGCGTGAACACCATGGTCACTCCCTGGTTCAGCTGCGCGAGGTCGGTCGCCGACAAGATCGAGTTCATCGGGAAGTCCTTCATCAGCGTCATCACGCTCCCCACGCGCTGAATCGCGGGGCCGAGCCCGTGGTCCGCACTGAACGTCACAGTCGCCAGGTAGCGCTTCGCTCGCTTCAGCAGCGCCAGCGTGATCTCCACTTCCGGCGAGTTCAGCTTCTCCTGCGCGCCGACGAGCGCGCGATTCAAGTCGCACCAAAAGTTGATCTCCTGCATCGCTGTCCCGGGCAACGGCTCGCTGCAAGGCAACAGCCGCAGCAAGTAGATATCGTGTGCGTCAGATCCAAGCTGAACTGCTCACGAGGAGCCCAGATACAGAGACGCAGACGCGAAGAGCTCACCTGATGAGGCGCGTGACCTTCTGGATCTCCTTGATCCACTTGTTCACGCCGCCTTGGATGTCGTTCAGGAACGCGACGTCGTTCACCTTGTCTTCCAAGCCGAGCGCTTCCACGTCGATCAGAGCGCCTTTCTCCCGAACCTGAAAGCGCACCACCACAACGTGAGCACACCACCGCGTGAGGACACCACTGGTTCGACAGCCTCCTCATCTCTCCCTTCTCCTCTCTCTTACCAGGCTCGCGGCGCGCTGCACCGCTGGGTGGAACACCAGGTTCACCTCCGGGATCTCGATGTTCTGCTGGTACTGCAGTAGCGCGAGCTCGAGCTCCTTCATCCGGCGCTTGATGGCCGGAAGCCCTGCAGCAGCCACAGCAAGAGAGAGAGAGAGAGAGAGAGAGAGAGAGAGAGAGAGAGAGAGAGAAAGAGAGCAACGTCAGCTCTCATGCGCATCGTGCAGCAGCAGCACACTCCCTCTCCAGCACAACGCACCGCGCGCGCCGTCGTTCATGCTGGCCGTCACCTCGTGCTGCGGCTGGTGCACCTTGGAGTACTCGTTCACGAGCGGCCCGAAGGACTGGTGCACGTAGTTGTAGACGACCGACAACAGGTTACTGTGGTCGTCGTCGTCGTCCTCCGTGCTCTCGCCGCTGCTGCTGCTGCTGCCGGCACCGGCGGCGGCTTCTGCGTGCTTCTCCGCGTCCGCGCGCTTCTTCCCGAGCGCGAGCGTCATGACCTGCAGCTGGTGGTTGAGCGCCACGTCGCTCGTGAGCGGCGCGCTGAACCGCTTGATGAAGCACACGGCGTCGGGGCTGCGCGCCTTGCCCGCCGCGTACTCGACCCCGAGGTTCACGCGCAGCCGCGTCGGCGGCGCGCCACTCTCGCTGTCCACGTCCATGCGCGCGACGTCCGGCGGGAAGTGGTTCACCTGCAGCAGCCGCGCCGCCGAGTCGGCGATGAACTGCTCGAGCACGGCGGTGGCTGCCGGATCCGCGAGCTCCTGCGGCGCGAACGCCGCGTCCGCCTCGCCGAAGAGCGGCGCGCACGCCAGCTGCAGGTAGCGACGCAGCGCATCGAGCGCCAGCAGGTCCACGGGGATTCCCCGCGCGTCTCCGCCGCTGGCCATCGCGTGCTCCTGCTCCTGCGTCTCGCGCTTGCGCTTGCGGCCGCGAATCGTCCTCTCTCCCTCCTTTTCTTCCCGTTCGTGAAGCACGCACGCGCCTCCCTTCCTCCTTTCTGCGCTTCCTCCTCTCTCCGAACCTGCCCGGCGGTGGTCGCGGACGCACGCGGGCGACGGAAGCGGCGAGCGAGAGGATCGAGACGATCGAGGATCGAGGATCGAGGATCGACCGGCAGATGCGATCTGTTTTTGTGCGAGGGGGAAATGCGGCTGGCGGATTCCCGCGCAGTAGTGACATACGAGGGAGAATAGTGACAGAAGGCACATAGTGACATCGCAACTCGGTGTATTGACCGACGAGGTGACCTCGCCCGCCTCCTCTCGATCTCTTGAGACCAGCGGCGGCGGTGTCCTCCCTCTCGCGTCGTCGCGATCTCTCTCTCTTGGTTTATATATACGATGCGGCACATGCCGGGGCTCGTCGTCGACTGGATGGCTGGATGGCCGGCTGTGAACACCTCTCGTTCTCTCTCGCTCTCTCCCTCTCTCGCTCATGCACACGCACGCTCACTGCGGCGGCTTCTTCTTCGTCTGCTTGTTGATCAGCGACTTGTGGATGTACGGGATGACGCCGCCACCGGCGATCGTGGCCTTGATGAGCGAGTCGAGCTCCTCGTCTCCTCGGATCGCCAGCTGCAGGTGGCGCGGCGTGATGCGCTTCACTTTCAGGTCCTTCGATGCGTTGCCCGCGAGCTCCAGCACCTCGGCGGTCAGGTACTCCATGATCGCCGCCGCGTACACGGCGGCCGTGGCGCCGATGCGCTGGTTGTTCGCCACGCGTCGCTTCAGGAAGCGGTGGATGCGGCCGACTGGGAACTGCACGCCGAGGAGACACCGAGCAGCAGCAGCAGCAGAGAGGTTAGCAACGCGAGAGAGGCTCGCAGTCCAAATGGCCGATGGGGGAGAACGGACGCACCTGGAGCCCGGCGCGCTGCGACCGCGACTGCGGCGCCTTCTTGGCGGTCACGCCCTTGCCGCCCTTGCCGCCTTTGCCGCCCTTGCCGCCGCCGATGATGCTCGACTGAGAGGGAGAGCAGCGGGGGAAAGTCGTGAGCAAAGTGTCCACTTACGCAGCTGCCACTACCCGACGGGCAGCAGCGCGCGGCGGCGTCATGCGCATGCACACGCACCATGTCCTTCGCTTGGTTCTTGCTGCCACTCGACGCTTTTTCGAAAAATGACAAATTCGCGCCAACTTTGCGTTCAAATCTCAGCCCAAATAGTGGCCTTCTCACTTGTTGTTTGTATGCACAATTGTAAGCGGAAGTCATACTGAAACCAAGTCACTTTTTTGCCGTCGGATCGGAAGATCCGATCAGGCGGATCAAGCGACCTCCCGTCGCCGTCTCCGCCGCCGTCGCCGCCGCCGCCACCGATGAGCGCCGCCGCCGCACTGCGCTCCGCCGCACGCTCGTGGGTCACGGTGCCGTGCGAGAACCCATCGGCCGCGCCGTGTCAGCGCTCGCTGCACGTCTGCGCCACGCGCAAGGACTCGCTCTACGTCTTCGGAGGTGCGTCGTCGTCTTTCGATTGAGTGTCCGCGCGAGGCAGCGAGGCAGCGAGCGCTAAGCGCGCACCTCGCAGGCTACGACGGCTCGAACCGCGTGAACGACTTCTACGAGTTCAGCTTCAACCGGCGCGCGTGGGGCGTCGTGGCCGCCAGCGGCGCGCCGCCGAGCCCGCGCGACCGCCACGTCGCCGTCGTCTACAAGGACTCGTTCTACGTCTTCGCGGGCTTCGACGGCAACTCGCGCGTGAATGACTTCATCGAGTACAACTTTCGTACGCGCATGCGGCGCGCCGGACTGCATGTGGTGCTCGCGCACCGGAGGAGAGCTGACGCCGCGCACAGTGTCGCAGAAATGGAGCAACGTTACCGTGATCGCCGGCATGCCGCCGACACCGCGCCACAGCCACGCGGCCGTTGTTTACGGTGCGTGGTGGGGCTCTGGCGGGTACGAAGGAGAGACGGAGGCTGACGCCGGGCTCTGTGGACGCCTCAGACAAGTCGATGTACTGCTTCGGCGGCTACGACGGCAGCTACCGCAACGACTTCCACGAGTTCAACTTTGGTGGGTCTGCTCTCACCTGCGGCTGCTGCGGCTGCTGCTGCTGCTGCTGCTGTGATGGCGGTGGCTCATGCTCTTGTTCGGACGTCGTCTCGTAGAATCTGGGACGTGGACGCTCGTGGCAGCCACCGGACGGGTTCCTCGGCCTAGGTTGGTGGGCGAGTGGGCAAGAGACTCGGTCGACGACTCGCAGCTACTGACGAGCGCTCGCGACGCGCAGATACCGCTCATCGCTAGTGGTGCACAAGAACAGCTGCGTGCTCTTCGGCGGACACGATGGCTCGCGGCACCTCAACGATGTGCACGTGTTCAACTTTGGTGCGTGGCGGCGGAGGCGTTTTCCATGGAGTGCCGCGCCTCCTTCTCGCGCGACTGCAGGTGAACTGACGGCCTGCTTCGTGCCGCCGCCTTACGCTCTCGTGTCATGCACTAGGGCTGCGCTCGTGGTCGTCGCTGGTGACGGAAGGGCCAGCACCGATCCCGCGCGACAGCCACGTGGCGGTGATCCACTCCAACTCGATGTACATCTTTGGGGGTAGCACAGGCAGCGCCATGAACGACTTTTACGAGCTCAACCTCGGCGAGTCTCCGCGACCGTGCTTCATCGTCTGAGTCGACTGTGGCGCCTGCTGGTGCTGAGTGCATCGAACTGACGACGCTGCTGTGCTGCTCGCGGTGCGCACTTCCAGAGACGAATCAGTGGCAGGCAATGCAGTTCAACGGCCAGCCACCTGGGCAGCGCTTCTGCCACGTCGGGAGCGTGTACGACTCGAGCCTGATCATCTTCGGCGGCTACGACGGCAGCAGCCGCCTGAACGACTTCAAGCAGTTCCGCTTCGGCGACGAGGAGTTCGAGCTCGACATCCCGGAGAGCACTCTCATCAGCGACCTCCGAGCGCTGGTCAACAGCGAAGTGATGAGCGACATCACATTTGTCGGTGCGAGAGAGAGAGAGAGAGAGAGAGAGAGAGAGAGAGAGAGAGAGAGAGCTGCTCTACTCGACGGTGCTTTCGCGGAGGCGGCAAGCTCACCCGTGTCGCTCTGCTGCATGTGGTGGTGTCGACAGTCGAGGGCATCCCGATCTATGCGCACAAGATCCTGTGCGTTCGCTGCAACTACTTCAAGGCGATGCTGACTGGCGAGGTGAGGCCGGCGACTTCGGTTCCTCAAGGTCGTGCGGACCCCGGCACGCATGAGCGCTGATCCGTTCGCTTGCGTGCGTCGCTCAGATGCTGGAGAGTCGTGCGCGCGAGGTCGAGATCACCGACGTGCGCCGGCCGATCTTCCTGTCGTTCCTTGAGTACCTCTACAGCGACTACCTTGACGTGTCGGTGGATGTCGCGATGGAGCTGTTCGTGGCTGCGGACCGGGTGCGCTCGTTGAGCGAGTCTCGCTTGGTTGTGCCGAGTCTGCACCTTGCTAACGAACTCGACGATCCGCCCTTTGCGTCGGCAGTACGGCGTCGATCGCCTGAAGCGCATCTGCGAGAGCCGCATGCTCGGCTCGCTGTGCATCGAGAACGCGGCGACGATCCTCCACGCGGCCGACCTGCACAACGCGGCCGTGCTGCGCGACCAGTGCATCGCGTTCATGCTCAACAACTTCGACGCTGTCACGAAGACAAACTCGTTCGAAGAGATGGGGCGGACGAACGTCGAGCTTGTCTTCGAGCTGCTCAAGCGGCGCTGAGCGTGTGTATGAGATAGGAGTTGGCGGCAACCACTCACTCGCTGCTAGCAGTGATCACCCCGGTGCAAGGAGAGAGACAAGAGAGCAGCTCATGTGTACCTTGCAGTGCGTTCGTGCGTCTCTCCTGCTGAGGTGTCCGTGTGTCTGCGCAGCTGATCTTCCACCCACGACCCAAGAACTCACGCGGGTTCAACCTGCCGCTGCTTGACGTTTGGCGACTCGCTCGCATCCGTCGCCATGGGCTCCGCCGCCTCGCGTCTCTCGCGCCGCCGGAAAGCGTCGGCAGCAGCCAGCGACGCTCCGAGCCGTGAGCGAACGCCGTCCGAGGCGCTCACCGGCGTCTTCTTCGACGCGCTGAGCGCCGGGGACGTCGCGACGGTGCGCGCGCTGCTGGAGAACAGCACCGACAGCTCGAGGCACTGCACGTATCAGCCGTCGCGGACGTACCGAACTCTCCCGAAGAGCTCGACGCTCCCAGAGCTTCTGCAGAAGCACAAGGTCGACGCGAACTGTCGCGACGCCAGCCACCTGACGCCGCTGATGGTCGCGGCCAGCTGCAAGGATGGCGTGGAGATCGCGACGCTGCTCCTGGACCACGGCGCGGACGTGAACGCCCGCGTTGGGTCTGCATCACGAGGGTGGACGGCGCTGCACGGTGCCAAGACAGCTGAGATAGCGAGGCTCCTCATCGAGCGCGGTGCGGACATTGACGCGGTGAACGACTTCAGCGACACGCCTCTCATCTCCGCAGCGCGTGCGAACCGCGTCGAGGTCGCCAAGGTGCTCGTCGAGTGCGGCGCTGACGTGCACGCGAGAAGAATCACTGGGGCGACCGCAGCATTCGACGCG
>JAASFS010000181.1:0-28780 GCA_023333865.1 Globisporangium perplexum | reverse complement strand
TCTTCAAGGGTGTGCCGAACCGGCGCAACGCGTTCCGGTATCTGAGCATCTTCGTGGCCGTGGCAGCACTGCTCTCGGCCGGGATCCAGGTCACGGGCGAGCGCAAGCTCTGGGGGAAGGACGACTCGGTGCACGGCAGCAGAGCCGCTACTGAGTGCGATTGCGAGTGCGGTGAGCGTGCCGTCCGGTAGTTCAGTGTGTCAGGATGCGAACGGGATGAACTGTGTTGCGAGAACCTGGCTGAACTGCTTGTCGGTGAATGAAGCGTCTGAAGTCTGTCGTCTCTGTCGGCTACGTCCACGGGTAGAATGCCGGGAAGAGCACCGAGCCGAGAATGGTGTAGAGAAGGAAGTACGCCACTACGAGCTTCCCCTTTCGCGTCATGCGCGATCCTGCCGCCCCAGCACCGCCGGTGTCTTGAACGGGAGCATCGTGAACTGCAAACGCTGCCGGTGCCCAGAACAGCGGCGGACACGCGCACAGCAGCCGCGTCGTCACTTGGATGTGCACGACGAGCAGCGCGTTCACGAGGAGGAAGAGCCAGTGCGCGTAGTACGGCATCTCCGCGTCCGTTGGCTTCGCTCCGCGATCTGCGCGCTCGTCTCCGCCGCGTCTACTGCCGCAGGCTACCGAGCGGAAGAATCTTAGCAGCGAGTACATGCTGAGCACGATGATCGGCGCCGCGAGTAGGAAGTTGGGGATCTGCTTGGGTTCGTAGTACTTGAAGAGCCCGACGTTCCAGTACTCGCTCTGGACGAACATGTACATCGCTGAGAAGTTGGGGACCGCCTTCGCGCACCACGGGCGGTCTCCGCTCAGCGACGACGACGCCCCAGCCGAATTCGGGAAGAGCGACGGGCAGTACATAGTCATCCCGTACACGAAGTACACGACCTGCGGGCCGATCGCGACGACTCCGAGAGCCGCCGTCGCGAGCCAGTACCGAGCGAGCGCGAGCGGCGCCGCGAGCGGAGACGGCGTCGCGCGTAGGCGGTGCCACGCGATGAAGACTGTCGAACAGGCGCAGGAGGCGTCAGCGTGCGGCTCGAGCTGCTCAGTACCCCCCCCATACGCTCACGTACGCGAGAGGAGGATGCCGTTCGAGCGCGTCGCGGAGGCGCAGCCAAAGGCCGCGGCGCTGAGCAGAAGCTCCGAGAAGCGGCCGCTCCGCTTGTGCTTCTCGAGGCAGAGCATGCCGCCGAAGCTGAGCGCGCACATGAGACTAGGTGCAGCAGCAGAAGCAACCACGAGTGAGCTCTCGACGAGCTTCGAGCCCTGTCGCCAGAGAGCAGCCGGCCTCGCACCTCTCCGTGTACACTGCCGACATGAAGATGCTCGATGGAGCGACGCAGAAGAGGAACGCGGCGCGGCGAGCGACAGCTTCGTCGGCGAGCACGAGCCTCCCGAGCCGGTAGAGCCACAACGCCGCCAGCACGAAGCTCCCGTTGCTGCGCGTCGAGCGACTCGCGTGAACACAGGCGCCTACGAGCCGCCAGTCGCACCCGCGCAGGGACGCACCTGATAACCCAGCCGCTCAGGATCAGCGGTGACGGCAGCCCGAGCGGCGCCAGCACCGAGCTGCTCGAGCAGTTGCACCACTGAGTGAGCGCGTTGTTCGTGTGTTCGCGTGCGCGCGAGTGATGACTTCGCGGGCGACGCACCTCAGCGCGCGCATGAGCAGCGGGTAGAACGGGAAGAACGCGTGCACGTGCTCGAACTCGTAGCCGCGCGCCGCGATCTGTGTGAAGAAGACGCCGTCCCAGTTGGCGAACGCGCCGCCGACGCCGACGCCGACGCCCGCCGCCAGCCGCGTCGACGTGTCGTAGGGCGTCGCGAGTCGCGCGGTCAGCAGCACCAGCAGCGTCACGAGCGCGCGCGTCGCGGCCGCGAGCGCGACCACGCGCCGCTCCGCCGCCTGCAGGGAGGCGGTGGCCATCGAGAGGATCTCTGAATTTGTATAATCAAAGCGCTCTTAGATACTGTTTCGATACTCGCATAGGACTGTGGCCGACACCGCACGGCCAGAAGCGCTGCTGCGTTCTTGCGCATCAGCTCACCAGCGGTTCATTTCATCTGGCATCTCTATCGGATCTCTTCACCACTCTATCGTCTATGCTACGTCTACAAAGTCAGTTGGCGAGCGCCTGCAGCCACAGCAGCGTGTCCTCGGCGCCGCCCTCCTCCGCGTGCTCGGCCGCCTGCGCCAGCGAGCACGAGGTGCGCGCGTGCGCGTACAGGAAGCGCGCGACGTCCAGGTGATCCATGTACGCCGCCGCGTTGAACGCCTCGAGCGTCAGGCACGCGCGCGCGTGGTGGTCCGTGAGCCACTGCACGACCGCGAGGTGGCCGTTCGTGGCCGCCAGGTCGAGCGCCAGCGGCGTCCAGATCGGCGCCTGCGCTGCCTCCGCTTCCGCCGCTATCGCGCCTTCATTCGCGTGCAGCCAGATGAGCACCTCCAGGTAGCCTTTGCCCGCGGCTTCGTCCACGGCGCGCGCGCTCGCCCGCCACGTCGCGGTCGCCTGTCCCTCGCGCAGGAGCTGCAGGATGTCGACGTGGTTCGACCCGGCGGCCGCGTCCACCGCGGCGGTCGACGCAGCGCGCGCCTCGTACAGCTCGCCATAGTGCTGCACGAGCCACTCGACGCAGTTGCGGTGGCCGCCGTGCACCGCCGCCACGAGCGCCTTCATCGCGCCGCTCTCGTCCGCGAGGCGCACGAGCGCGTGCGCGCGCAGGTACTCGAGCACCTCGCTGTGGCCGTTGCTCGCCGCCTTCTCGATCGCGTCCTCCGTGCACGCCGGGGTGCTCCCGTCGCTCCCCATGGGCAGCGCGCTTGCGTGCTCGTGAAACCAGCGCAGGATGTCCACCTGCCCGTACTCGGCCGCCACGTCCATCCACGAGCCGTTCGCCTCCTCACACTTGAGGGACTTCATCGGCAGCGCCGTCACGAGCCAGTTGAGCACGCCCATGTGGCCCTTGGCGGTCGCAGCGTGCAGCATCTTCGCGCCGGCGCTCTCGAAGAGCGCCGGGAAGTGCACGCCGAGGTACTCGAGCATGTGCACGTGGCCGTTGCGCGCCGCGCTGACCATCGCCGCGGACGTGCACTCCATCTCGCGGTGCTCGCAAAGCCACTGGACGACCTCGAGGTGGCCCGCGGCGACTGCCTTGCTCACGGCCGCGGCGCTGCAGCCCTCGCGGCGGTTCGCGTCGAGCCAGACGAGCACGTCGAGGAAGCCGTTCTGCGCGCTCAGGTCCATGGCTTTCGTCGTGCAGCCCTCGGCGCGGTGCACGTGCAACCACTGGACGACGTCGAGGTGGCCGTGCTTGGCGGCGTAGTCCATGGCTTTCGTCGTGCAGCCCTCCGAGCGGTGGTCGTGCAGCCACCGGACGATGTCGAGGTGCCCGTTCTTCGCGGCGTCGTCCATGGAGCGCGTGGAGCAGCCGCTGAGGCGCTCGGTCGCGTGCAGCCACTTGAGGATCTCGAGGTGGCCGTTGCGCGCCGCGAAGTCCATGACGAGCGCGTTCTCGGCCGCGCTCTGCTGCGGAACGGCGAGCGCGAGATGCTGCACGAGGAACTTGAGGCCGCGCGCCGCCGCGCGCTCGAGGCTCCAGGCGCGCGAGTGGTCGAGGCACTCGTTCATGAGCTCCCAGACGTGCGAGAGCTGCTCCATGTCCTTGTCCGCGCACACGAGGCGCGCCGCGGTGAGCACCATGACGATGAGCTGCAGTTGCTTGGCGGCTGGTGACGGCGACGGCGGAGGCGTGTGCGCGGGAGCGAGCGAGTCTGGGAGTGGCGAGCAGCAAGATTCCTGGGCACAGCCTCGACCGTGACCTCGCCCTTGGCCTCGACGTACGTGGCCACAACAACACAGCTGCCGACAACTGAACTGGCGAGCGCCAGTCATTCGTGTGTGTCCGCCAAAAATAGCTTGAAGTGAAGTTCAGTGTCCTCCGATAAAGTACGAGTCGAGCGCCCTTTCGCTCCAAAGATACGCGAAATCAGATACCTGTTGTAGATGATACCCGTTCCAACCTAGATGAGGTATCGATCGCTTTGGATCCAGAAAGCCTTTATCACAGGGATAGTCTCCCTCTCGCGATGTAAGCTCTCTGCAATGCTTCAATGACGCTATCGTGTTTGCGAGTTTTGGTAAAAGATCCCCTGTCGCTCCATGAAGCGTCGCAAGTCTGCAGACGAACAACAGTGTGTGGAGAGGAGAGATCGCATAGTTTAACAACAACAACAACACCAACAACAACAACAACTGCACATCGCCGCGATCTCGATCCGTATCCACGCCACGCCACCACCGCGCCGCACCCTCCGGCCGTCCTTCCTCCTCCTCTTCATGCACCACCGAGTTCGGACGTCCCTTGCTTTCTTCCCTTTATGTGCTCCCGTCTGGACGGCGACGACACTGCCACTGCAGAAGCTATGGAGCTTCCGAACTTGCTTGGTGGTACACCTAGGGCGAACGGAGAACTCGCTGGTCGAGCGAGGGGAAATGTGGTGGCGGAGGACCCGACCTGGCGACAGCTTCGAGGTGGCCGTCGGATGAGTATCTTGCTTTGACCCTGCGTGTGATTTGGCTTCGTTCGATGTACCGGTATAAATCCCCCTCATGTCCTAGCTCATAATCATACACTGTTCGCTGCAGCAAGGATCGAAAGTCCTCTTTGCAACATGGACGATGTACAGGTGGACGGAAGGAGAGAGCGACGACAGCTACAACCGCGACCACGACTACAGTCGAGCAACGACTCCACCAAGTGGACCGCCAGTGAACACGGACATCGGTGCCTCGCGAGCCAGGAGATCGAGTTCGCCATTCGCCTGCGACTCGGAGCCGAGTATGCAGGCCGTGCAGAGCGAGACCGTGGGCTGCTTGCACCGCTGTCTCTGCAGAAAAAACTATGGATTTTCGTGCAGAGGCGTCATCTGGAGGCGTACGCCGAGCACAAAAACCTCAGGGTTGACACCAACGTACGCAAAGATCGAGAGTCCGATTTGCAACAGTGTTGGACGATGTAGCAGTTGGCGATCTTCCAACGATCAAGCGCTATCTCGAGTTTCGCACCTTGCAAGGCACCCGGTAGATGGAGAACTGAGCGATCTCTTATGGGTGCCAACTTCGGCCAAGCTATACACACCACTCGAGCGACGTCGTTTAGGCTGTCGATGTGCGCACGGAGACACCCGTCTGGAGGCAACGGAGTCAGGAACCGAGCGAGCGAGCTTGTCGCTTTTCAACCCGGTATCAGGATCGGATCATTCTCCGATTCAGATCGCCAAAAGATCTTCCCTTCATTTATTCACTATCCCGCACACACTCGAGCTTCTTTCGCTCCATTCTGCAACTTGCGCGACGACGACGACGACTACGGCGGCTCCCCGGTGCCTTGTGACTCGCTTCGCTCGCAGCTCCCAGCTCGCAGAAAGAAGACTTGCTACACCCCCAGACGCGCGCGCATGACGGACGGCGTGTGGCAGAGCGCGGCGTTTGTCGGGCTCTTCGGCGACCCGTTCCTGCGCAACACGCCGTACGAGGCTGGCGGCAACCCGCAGGCGCTCGCCGCGACGCTCGACACGCTCGCGCAGCTGTTGAACCCGCAGGCAGCAGTCCTGCCCGCGCAGGCGGCGGACCCCGTTGCGTTCGTACTCAGTGCGGCACAGGAGCAGTTCGTGCTCGAGCAGCTCGTGCCGCAGCTGCTGCAGTGCAAGCAGGTGACGGAGGCGGCGCTCCAAGTCGCGGACGCCAAGCAGCTCCAGGCGTTTCTGAGTGAGTGGAAGGCGCAACTGCTGCGTCTACGGCCGCGCGAACCGGTGCTCGTGCCCGGCGGCTTCGTGAGCAACATCTCGAGCCACTCGGTCTTGTACGTCGTGGAGAAGGTGGATGACGACCACTACACGTTCACGGTCTGCAACAAGGGGCCTGGCGCGGACATGTACCACCCGCAGACGATTCGGCGCACTCCGCTCGCCACTGGCAGCGATGGTGGCGCGGAGAGCGCCAGCGACAAGATCCGCGTGCAGTCGTGCGTGCAGATCGGCGCGATCCCTGCGAAGCGCTTCCTGGACATGGCGTTCTGGACGCTGCTCTTCTCGCTCTGGGTGCGCAAGCCACCATCCGAGTACCACCGCGTGGAGACGATCTACGACGTGCTGCTGCCGTGGCTGGCAGGCGACAAGCTCATCCCGATCGCGTTCGAAGAGGCGGAGAAAGCAGCGGATTGGGCGAACGCCGGACTCGGCACCGTGCACACGCCGCAGCGCAGCAACTTGGGCTTCTGCAAGAGCACGATCGAAGCGATCCGGTACCTGTGTCTCCGCTCCAAAGCGTTCTCACCGGCGGAAGTCAAGTACGCGGTTCTGTTCAAGCTCCGCTACAGGCTGTTCCAGCAGACTGTACTGGACCTGGAAGTGACGAACAACCCGTCGAAGGCCTTCCCGGAAGGTGTGCTGGACAACGCGCTGCAGACGCTCTCGTCTATTTCACTCGTCGATTCGCTTCAGGGGAGCCACAGCATCGCCTCGATCCCTGCAGATGCGATGGTCGGGATCTACTTCGCGAGGTCGACGTGTGCGCCGTGCCGGAAGTTCACGAAGGTGCTGACCGCGCTGACTAAGAGCCTCCGAGCATCGAACCGCAAACTCGTGATCATTGTGCTCTCTGTGGACCAAGAGCAGTCCGACTACACGGCGCTCATCGCTGATCTGCCAGCTGAGAACTGGCTGATCGTTCCGTTCACCGAGATCGAGGCGCGCAAGCAGCTGGTACAGACGTTCAAGGTGACTGCAGTCCCGAGTCTCATTCTTCGTGGTGTGGACGGCAACATCTTAACTGCGAAGGGCCGAGAGCTGGTGCAGTCAGACCCGAGTGGTCGCTTCTTCCCGTGGAATGGTAGCGATTTCAAGCTCCCGAAGGCTGCACTCACGCAGTCGTCGATGAAGTGCATTGAGATGGCTGTGAAGCAGATCGGCCAGAAGACGCTGGTGCACAACAGCCAGGGGAACGTGAACAAGTTCGGTGTCAGCCATGTGAATGCGCTGATGCAACAAGTGGAACGGCTCGTGAAGGACATCAGCATCGCGAACGCCGGCGAAGTAGAGAGCGCGGACGCGAAGTTCAAAGCGGAGATGTCGTTTGTCGGGCATGCGAATGCGGGTCTGCTGAAGCTTGATCGACGAGAGGACGAATATGCTGGGAACGCAGCCGAGATCCACGCACCTACTCTCGGCAACTTTCTGGACGTGCCGGAGCGCGTCAGCTCGATCCCTCTCGCTGTCGCGGCGTTTGTGCGATGCCGCGCACTTTGCGAGTCACTGCTGACGCGAGCGGCGGAAGGGTCCTCTTCGTCTCGGATCTCGCTGCACCACGAAGTGATTCAGCTGCTGACAAGTCTGCTGGTCGAGGTACTTCCGGTGCCCGAGCCTTCGCCTGACGCCGGAGTGGCGTCAACGTGTATGTGGCGCCATCCGGTCAACCGCGAGATGCAGATGCGGTGTCTGAATTACATCTACTCTGCGCTCATGACGCTCGGGTGCGTTTGGCAGTCGATGGAGCAGCCGTCGCGGCACTTTGACTCGGAGAGGTCGCTGGCGTCGCTGTGCGCACTCAGCATGTTCGACGCGCTCTTGCGAACCCCGGCGTCGGACGAGCCGCTCGAGATCTCGCTGATGATGAGTCAAGATACCGGATATGTGCTCGGGCACAAGTTCTGCAAGGCGAACTTTTCGCTGGAGAAAATGACTTCGCTGATGGAGTTCGCCCGTCCGAACTTTTGCATCGCTCGCGGACGCGTCTTGGCGTACTTTGACAAGCAAGACCAGATCTCGAAGTTCCAGTTGTTCCAATACCACATGCCGGAGGACAAGATCGAGCTGAAGAAGTACTCGACGACGCTGATCTTTTTCCGCCAGCTGATGGAGAAGTACAACTACCAGCTGATCGATCCGGACAACCCGACTCCGCCGACCGAGATGGAGGCGCTGATGGAGTGGTTTTGTAGCGAGGACACGCCGATGGCTCGCGATCACCCGGAGGTGGCGCTCGCACGCGATCTCGTGATGGTTGTGAAGTTTTTGTCGACCATGGAGACGAAAGAGATCGAGCTGATGCGGCGCCGAGTTGCACACCAACAATGGCAGATGTGGCAGCTCTCATTCGACGACTCCACTTCGAGCCACCGCAGGAACTTTTTCGGAATGCGGGGACTGAATCGGATCCTGAACGCGTCGTTGGTGTGGGAAGTGACGAACTTTCGAGGCAGCGACCAAGACATCGCCGACGTGGAGGTTGTGGGCTTCATGGAGCGAAAGATTTACTTTGGCGAAGGGCCGGTGATCTCGAGTCCGGCTGAGCTCGGCGCGCTTGTTGCGAGTGCCTCAAAAGGGTCTGCAACTGCGCAGAGTTTGCCGTCGCCGATCACCGAAGACGATATCATGCATCTGTCAGATCTCCCGACATTCAACGGCACACTGTCGGCAGAAGAGTCAGAGTACTTGATGTGCTACCTGACGGTTCCGTACTCTCGGATCCCACTCGTTGCCGCCTTCTTCGCGTCGCGAGACCGGGTGACGTATCTGTTCAACCCGATGCTGCAGCAGCTTTTCCGAGCAGTACTGTTCGAGAGTGGTGACTGGGTGTCGGATGCCAAGCAAGAAGATGTGTCGCACGTGCCGCTACGCAAATCGACCCTGCTCCTGCACGAAGAAGCAATCCAGCGTGTGTTCGACGCACGTGTGCAACACCAAAAGTGTGAGGACCATCTCGGCACGATGAACGGGCTGCTGCTGAACGAACTGGTCTACGCCCCCGACGCGATCGTTGCGCCGTTGTTGAAGATGCTCGATGCGATCAAGGAGCTCGGTGAAGCGTCTGTGCACTCGGCAGATGCGAAGTTCATCCTGTTCATGATCAAGCTGGCGGTGGATGTTCTGCGATACGTGACCTTTGCGATCGACTACTGCCTGGCGAACGATTCAAGCGGGAAGAGCGTGAAGCTGGAGTCGTACCGCAAGAGCTTGATCGCGTACGCTTTCGGCTTCGGTGCATCCACTCTGCACAAGTGGAGAGAAGAGGCAGAGTCAGCGAACAACCTCCAGACTGCATGCGTGATTCACTCGTATCTGGTGCTGCTGCACATCAGTCTGCGTGCGTCCGAGTACACGTACGAGCGCGTGTCCAGCATGATCGGGTCGATCGCGTACGTTCGGAACTGGCACTGCTTCGGCATGAAGTTGTCTGCGGAAACGGGTGAAGACAAGTCGGGGTTGAGTGCGGAGGAGCGATTGCTGCGGTGGCTGCAAGCGCAAGGTATCAACACTGAGAACGTCTCGAAGAACTCGCTGGAGAAGTACTTGAAGGGACGCCCGCTGTACCTGAAGATCGGTATGCAGACGATCCAGGCTCCAAGCATCGTGGCTTTGCGCGACGGAGACGGCAACGAACTCAAGCTCCCACCAGGCGAGGTGCTGGAGGAAGAGATTTTCGAGACGATCCAGATCCATCGTCGTGGTGTTGTCAAGTGGCTGAACACTCTGGTGACCCGAGCGAGACATGAGGTGTTGGGATCGATTGTCCGGATAGCGCTGCGGTCGTCGGACCCAGACGAGAGCCACGAGTGGAGTGAGGAGTCAGATGTGGCAAGTACCGGGCGGTACGTGTGCAAGAAGACGGAGCTGAAGCTGGATGCGCAAACCGGCGAGATCCTGTGGCGCAACGACGAGCTGAAGCCAGTGCCAGACTCCATGACGCAGTACGCAGACTTCAAAGCGATTTTCGGCAACAAATCGCTTCACTGCGGTCTTGTCGCTCGACAGGAGCACCGCCTGTGGGTGAACATCATCGGGACGGACTTTGAACTGGTGGAGTGGGACGATCCGACCGATCCAATCGATCAGGGAGTCGGCGCACCTGTCTTGTACGAGCACGGCTCGGAGATCCCGGCTGGCGACGATTCGACGGCTCCAGAAGAGATGAAGATGTACTGGGAATGCCCGGCATGTACGTGCGCCAACTTCAACGGCGACAACCCGAACGCCGTCTGCGATGTGTGCGCAACTCCGAGGGTTGTCCGCGCACCTGCTCCGCCACAGACGGAGAAGAAAAACGCGTCTGACGTCGACGGATACTCATACCTCGGCAAGACGTACTCTCGTCCGTTCGACCCGTACTCAGAGGAGGATCATCCGCATCCGGACGAGCAGTGGTTCGTGGATCTCGTCGGCGGTGTTCTTCGCCTGCAGTACCCTCCTGATCCGGAAGACAAGAAGTTACCGTTCACGTTCTTCCTTCCAGCGGACCCACTTCCTGTGTCAGCAACGCGGGTTCAGCTGATTGGCCACGACCAAGGACCGAAAGAGAAGAAGGAGAAGGAGAAGATGGCGACGTTCAAGGAGATCGTGGCGTACCGGAACCACGAGGTCGTGCACATGTACAGCCTCGTGACGCATGGTCGCCGAGTGTACCGGAAGCTCATTTTCACGTCGAACTCGCGCGTGAGTTTGCATGGGTTTGCTCTCAACATCTCGCCGGACGACGGACCAAAGGATCCATTGCTGCTCCGAGCCGCTGGGGACCCGCGCGAACGGCAGTCGAACGGAGGAACACTGGTGATTCTGCGCCGCAACTTCGCACTGAACGGAACGGAGCAGTTCGTTCCTCCGCGGCTGCTGCAAGGTGTGGTCCCCAGCTGTTTGCTGGAAGCCTTCCGTTTTTGGCTGGGCAATGACAACAAGCTGCGCGGCGAGCCGGTGGACGTGAAGTCGCAATGGTTTCGGTATCGAGTGGAGGTGGAAGTTGTGGACGATACGTCTGCGATCGTCACACGGAAGTCGATCAAGACATCGTTTTCGCGCATCTCAAACCGCCGAGACGGGAGCGGCTTTACGAGTGGGAACAAGTTGATGCCTCCGCCTGCTCCAGTCACTGCTCCGGTCAGCAGAGCTGCCACCAAATCTCCTTCGCGGGACACCATCATGGTCAGTGACGAAGACGTCGTTCAGCTCATGGCGATGGGGTTCTCTTACGCTGCATGCGGGCTGTCGTTGCGCGAGAACCACAACAACGTGGGCATGGCGGCTCAGTGGCTGCTGGACGACTCGAACCAGATGAAGATCGTGCAGGTGGAAGCTGCGGCGGAGTCGGGAGACGTGGTGATGAGCGAGGAAGACATCCACGAGCAGAATTTGGCCCTCTTGATGAGTCTGTCGACTTCGCCGTCGCGCGTGGCAGTCGAGTACGCGCTCGAGATCTTCGAGAAAGACGTGGAGCTGGCGAAAGCGTGGCTAGCTGACCCGAACAACGAGGACGAGATCCGTCGTGTCGAAGCCGTCAGCTCGGCGCGCAAAGCGTTGGTGGAAGAGAGTTCGCCTGCTCCAATGGACATCGACGAGGAGTCGAAGAGCGAAGACGTGGACGAGGTTATGGAAGTTGTCGAGGAGACTTTCGGTGAGACGTTGTACCTGCTGAATGTCCTCGAAGCGACCAGTACATCGGCGGGGGATCTTTTGGAGCTGTCGACGCTGCTTTCCCGTGTGGAGGACCACTCGCACATTCTGATCTGGTCGTCTCGAAACGGCGAGCACGCTGGTGAAGATACTGCGTCAAGTCTTGCATCAATTGCGTTCGTCGAGCTCCCGCGCTTGAAGCTGAAGTTGAAGCCACGGCGAGAGGCTGGCGGCTTTATTCGCTTGGATGTGCTGGACCAGAATGGCTGGAGCGTGAGCGACTTGACGTTCGGAGCTCGCAGCGGGGTGTCTAAGTACCTCCAGACGATCATCGACCTCACGCCGGACTGTCTCGTCCTGGAGTCCGACACGAAGGATCTGAAGTTGATCTGCCCGAACCACGATGTCTACCGACCGAGTGTGCAAGGCGAACCGTTTTCGACCCTTCTGGTAGCCGACCGCGCATCAATGGGGTGGCAGCAGGCGATGGAGACGCGGTTCTACTCGTACCCGATCCACTCCAGCCACACGTTCCTGCTCCCGCCGTCACTTAGCTCAACGCTCTATTTGATCCTGACGAGCTTGCTGTCGAGGAAGTACGCTGCCGCGATGGAGTTGATCGTCGGCTGCAACGTGGACGTGAAGTTCACGGATGAGGAGAAGTGGATCTTCGACCAGCTGGAGAAGACGCTCGACGATCGTCACCCGAATGCGTGTGCCTGCCGCATTCGCTTGTCTCTCGGAGTCGCCTACAGTGACAATAAGGTGCCGTGGAAGCTGAAGCCCGAGCTGCACGACTACCTGTCAACCACGGCGCACGTCGACGCCGTGTGTCGGTTGACACTGGAAGAAGAGAAAGAGGCGCTCACGAACTGCCACCAGCGCTCGCCACTGCTGAGCCTGCGGAAGACTTACTGCGACAATGCAAGCGAAGAGCACGCTGCGTCGTTCGAGTTCAAGCTGAGTCGCAGTCGTGTGGGCGGTCAGCCGTGGATGAAGCTCCGCATGTTTGGGAAGGAGTACATGGCAGCACACGGGAAGAAGTTGTCGACAGTGCGGTACAACCGACCGAAGCATTCAGCGGGGATCGACAACAGTTTTCTGATCGACGACGAGGAAGCAGCGAAGCTGGTATGGAACTGCGCGGTGATCGGCGACGAGGTGAGCGGTAGTAACCGCGGGCTGGGTTTCCTGTTCTTGTACGAGTGCTTAAACAACCAGCTTGTTCTTCGGCTGGGCGAAGAAGACTGCACACGGTCGTTCGGAGACCTGTTCGCGCGCTTCCTGCATTTGAAGCTCTCCCGTTGGGGTCGAGAAACAGTCGAAGAAGGTGAGGAGGAGAGTGTTCCGTCGTACCCAATGGCACAGCTCGCGCTGTTGGTTGCGCATCCACACGACCGGTGGTCGTCGTCTCCGTGCGACCACGAGAGCACGCAGATGCTGTCGCGCGGAGCGAACTTGTACTCCAAGATGACGTACGGGACGATGCTGAAGCTGTTCTTCGACACCAGTGTGGAGGAGTTCCAGGACAAGCTGCAAACGAAGTCGCACCAAGACGGCGTCGTCGGGCCGATAAAGAGCCAATTCGGGCTTGTTCACGAGAGTGCAGAGCGGATGTTCCAGGTCCATTCAGAACCCGCACGACCGTCGAACGAGTTCGGGGCTTCCAACACCTCGTGTGAGCAGCGGTCGTTCTCTGGCGTCAGGATCAACCCGGAATTCCCGCTCGACTCGCTCGATGTGAAGAAGTTTGTCACATTTTGCGATCCGGACTCGAAGGCGATGCCGACGCTGCCATTCGATCTCTCGCAGCACCCTGCAGCGCAAACTGCCGCGGCGAAAGACCTACTCAAGCGCCTGAATGACGACATTGGCATCAACGCGAAGAGCGTCAACGAGAGCAAGGATGCGTACATCTCTGGCGTCACACCAGTCGAGGTGTCGTCGCTCACGGGTGCCTCGGCGGCGAGCAGTCTTCACGAGCTGATTCGGTCGTGCGAAGAGTTGCGCGGAAAGGATCGAAGTACGGTGGGAAGCCAGATTCTCGACATTGAGCACCTGGTCAACGAGACTGCGACTTCGACGAATGAGCGCGAGCAAGTGGCGATCGACCGATTCGTGATGGAGAGGCGCATTGGCGTGTTCCCTCGGGTGACGTTCGACTTCTTGACGTCGCTGATGGCGTCGAACTCGTTTGAGAGCGACCTTCGTGCGCGCAACCCGTTCATCAAGAACATCCCAGCCGATCTGACAGAGCGGATTCTGGCGGTGTTGTTCTTGTGCAACCGGATCGTGCACATTAACCGGACGATTCAGTCTGCGCGGGCGTTGCAATCGCAGTTGTCGGCAGCTGCAGCGTCCGGTACCACAACCGACGCTTTGAATCGGTCGAAGCAGATTCTCCAAGCGTCGAAAGATCTCGCGGACATGCTGTTGTCAAAGCGCCACTACTTGAAGCAGCAGACCGCGTCGGCGAGTTGGACATTCGATCCGCGGTTCCTGGTGTTCGAGTACGTGTTCGACCTCTTGCTTCGCGGTCGCCAAGTGCAAATGATCGACAGCTTCCTGGCAAGCCTCGCGCGGGGAGACTCTCGCGTCCAGCAGATGATCATGGGAGCAGGGAAGACGACGGTGGTGGGGCCACTACTGACCTACATCCTTGCTGACAAGCAGCATCTGGTGACGCACGTGATGCCGACCGCGCTGCTGGAGCAGTCGAGACAGGTTCTGCGGAGCCGCTTCAGCAACCTGGTTCTGCGGAAGCGGATATTCACGTTCGAGTTCGATCGATCGGTGTCGGACGACCCGAACAACGCGATCAAGCTGTTCGTGAAGCTCAACCGCGCGCGTTCACACGGAGATGTGGTGTGCGCGTCGCCGGAGTCGATCAAGTCTATGATGTTGAAACTCGTGGAGCTGCTGCACTCACTGGAAGAGTCGACCGAGGTGATCGAGCTGCCGGTGTTGGCGTCGTCGCAGAACATTCGGCGGATCCGGAGGATTCTGGAGGACCGATCGGAGATGGCGGACGAGCTGTACAAGATCATCCGACTGTGGCAGCAGGGGATCCTGATCATGGACGAAGTTGATGTGCTTCTGCACCCGCTTCGCTCCGAGCTGAACTTCCCCATTGGGAACAAGTTCCCGATCGACCTCGCTGCGAACAGGTGGGAGCTACCCATCCACTTGATCGACGCGGTCCTTGCGAGTCCATCGGACGGTGTGGCTCGTCCAGCCGAGCTGGTCGAGGAGCTCCATCAGGTACTCACGGAGGGTTACACGAGTCATTCGTTGCAGAAGTTTCCACACCTCGTGCTGCTGGATATGGAGTTTTACGAGGAGAAGATGCTGCCGATCCTGACCGAGATCGCGTTGGAGTGGCTCTTGAAGCACTTCCGAATGGGCAAGATGAACATCGACGTCGACATGCTGAAGCTCTATCTGACGTGTTCGCGCGCGGATCTGCAGGGTGATCAGACTCTGCGAGCATCAGTCGAAGAAGGCCTGTCAGACATGTCGATCAAGCTTCTGAACCTGGGTCGAGACTGGCTGCGCACGATCCTGCCGCACGTGCTGTCGAAGATCAATCGCGTGTCATACGGGCTGCTTCGAGGCGAGCACGCCTCGGCTGTGTCTCACAGCGGAGGGAACTCGAACTCGCGCTTGCTGCTGGCGGTACCGTTCATCGGAAAGGATGTTCCGAGCCGATCGTCGGAGTTTGCGCACCCCGACGTGCTGATCGGTCTCACGATCCTCGCGTATCGCTACGAAGGCATTCGTGTGTCCGATATGGTGCGGATCGTCTCTCAGCTGAAGCAGGACTTCAGTCGTCAGCTGGGTCCCCGTGACCAACGTCCAGCGTCTGCGATGTTCCGCGAGTGGGTGACGTCGGGACTCGCCGCGTCGATCAAAGAGGGGAGAGCGAACCAACAAACTGGCGCTGGTGTGCTGCCGCTGCCGTTGTTCCAGCTGCGCGACCCGGCGCAAGTGGCGCGCTTGCACTTCCTGGTGTCCAAGCTGGCGAGCGCGGTGTACTATTACGTCCGCCAGCACGTCTTCCCGTCGTGCATGAACTTCCAGAAGTTGAAGATATCGGCGTGCGGACACGAGTTGGGCAGCAACTCGCTGTTCGCGAAGCGCATCGGGTTCTCTGGCACGCCGTCGAACCTTCTTCCGATGGATCTGGGTGAGTGCTACTACGAGCCGCGCAGCGACGGCAGCATCTTCCAAGCGCTGACAAACAAGCGCATCGTGTCGATCGAGCGGAAGGTGAACTGGACTGCGAAGAGTCTGTTGCTGGACATTGCGCGAGCGAACCCGCCGTACCACGCTCTGATTGACACAGGCGCGTTGATCACGGGCTTCGAGAACCAAGAAGTGGCTGCGTTCCTGCTCTCACACCTGCCCACGTCGATGGAAGGTGTCGTGTACCTGGACAGCGAGGATCGGCAGATGATTCTCCTGCGCGACCACAACGCGCCGATGCCGCTTGTCCAGTGTGGTTTGCACCCGTCCAAGCGGTTCACTTTCTACGATCAGGTGCACACAACTGGGATGGACATCAAGCAGTGCGTGAACGCTTGCGCTGTAGTCACGCTCGGCAAGGACATGACGTTCCGCGACTACGCGCAAGGAGCGTATCGCATGCGCGGCATCGAGACGGGGCAGTCGATCCACTTGTTCTTAATCCCGGAGGTCGAGAACCGCATTCGGCACGAGGTGGCCCTCTCGCAGTCAGCGCAACTCGCGGCGCAAGCGAAGGATCTGCAGGAGTATCTGCTGCTCGTGCCTGCGTGGCTGCTGATCAACTCGATGCGCATGGAGTCGATGCAGCTGGTTCAGCTGTCGCTTCAGGAGCTGCACAACACGTGGCGAAAGCGAGCGCTCAACTCGCTCATGGATGAGATCGACCACTCGACGAGGTCGGACGGCGGCGGGAAGCCCACGAAGCAGTCGCTCATCGCTCGCATGCGGCGGTTCATCGGACCGGAGGAGTCAAAGCGCTGGTTACGCGAGTGCGTGAACAAGTTCCGCGTCGAGATCTCGTACGCGGTTGAGTCAACAGTGCCGATCAAGAAGGATCTCGCGGAGGTGATCTCGATCCTTGTGGACAAGAACGCGAGCTTCTTGAAGACTGCGCCGGAGCTCGCACGCATCGACGAAGTGAAGCAGCGTCTCGCACACTCGTCCAGCCACCATCTCGCTGAAGACGGATCCGAGCAGGGCGACATGCGTCTGACTGCTGAGGTCGTGCATGAAAACGAAGCCGAGGCAGAAGAAGAGGCGGAAGAGGAAGCCGAGCAGGAAGAGCAGAAGATGAGCGCGTACACGCGTGACGACGAGCACCCGATCCCGTGGAGCTCGACGGTGCTTGCGCAGCCGCCCGTTGCGGCTGCAGCTGACGAAGACGGCGCGTTCTACCCGTTCTCAAAGTTCCAGGCGCACACCGAGTGTCCCGCGATCGCGTTCCCAGCGCAACTGCTGGTGTCAGGGAACTACTTCCGACGCCGGTGGGTTGGACTCGGTGAGCGGCGCGTAAAGAACGTCGGGCTGGTACTCGAGTGGTCTCCGCTCGCGCAGCAAGAGACGCTGAAGAAAATCGTGCATCACTTGTTCGTGAAGGTGATGACCGAGAACCCTGGCATTGCTCCGAACGAGGCGGCGGTGAAAGCGCTGGGTCTCGCGGCACAAGTGCCTTCGACCGACGCACGCGAGGTGTCTAGCGCGCTGAAGAGCGACGTGCAGCAAGTGGTCGACGCCATGCCAGTGTTCCTCGTGGCGTTGTCGCTCGCCGAAGGAGAGACGATCCGGCGCATGATCCACAAGAACCACCCAGTGTTCCAGGCGAGTCAGGTCCAGCTGCGGACGTGCGAGGGTGAGCTCGTGGAGAGCTCCTCGTTCGCGTCGTCGTGGGGCGACTCCGTGGCGCTCGAGTCGTCGGCGCGCAAGAAGCAGATCGCGACCGCGATCCAGTGCCTGCGGTTCTTCAATAACGAGATGTACTTCTCGCCACCCGAGCTGGAGCTGCTGCTCGAGGGGCTCGCGGAGATCCCGCTCTCGCTACGCCACGAGTTCTTCGAGTGCTGCTTGCGGCTGCGTCGGCGGGAGCGCCACCTCTGGGGTGACACGCCGCTCGCGAAGGCGTTCACGAAGAAGGACGAGTGGCACTTGCTGAGCGCGCGCGCTCGTATGCAGCAGTTCCAGCAGAGCCTCAAGCAGAAGAAGAAGAGGAGGTTCCACTTGGCGCCGGCGCTGCGCCGCTTCGACGAGAACGACGACGGGCGGCTGACCGCCGAGGAGATCCTCAAGTGCTTGGAGAGCTTCCAGCTCGGCTACTCGAGCGCCGAGCTCAACGAGATCATTAGTCTGATCGCGGACGTGAGCGCGTTCGAGGCGAAGGGCGGGATCCCGATGGAGACGATCTGCGCCGCGTTCGGCATCTCGAAGCCGCAGATGGACGAAGCGCTCGCGAGAGACACGGAGCTGCAGCAAGGAGGAGCACTGAAGGAGGAGCTGGCGATGTGGAGCTGTCCGGTGTGCACGTTCGCGAACGAAGGCGGCGCCGAGGTCTGCGGCGCTTGCAACGAGCCGAACCCGCTGCTGCACGACGAGAAGGCGGGTGCCGGCGCCGGGCAGCAGGGCTGGCGCTGTGGCAACTGCACGTTCATCAACCAGCCGAGCGACGTGGCGTGCGCGATCTGCGAGCTCGGGATGGACGGGCAGCGCGAGGTGCCGCGCGGCAAGTGGATCTGCGCCGGCGAGCAGGGCGGCTGCACGTTCTTCAACTCGACGGCGAGCTTCTACTGCGAGGTGTGCAACCGCGCGCGGCCGGATCTGGCGTCCACGCGGTTCTAGGAGAATGCGGCGGCGGCGCTTTCATCGGAGGGAGGTGAGACGGAGGAGGAAGAACATCGTACATCGTACATGAACGTTGTTCTTATACGCTGGTATTCTGAGCCGCATCATGCACGATGCCCAGATCGCAGGACGCGCATGCGATCTTCCGAGGTACCGGCGCTGCTGGTGCTACTAGAGCGAGCGAGGAGGTCTCAGTGCCCTCATTCCCGAACTCGCCGGTCTTCGTCCAGCAGCTCCTCCTCCTCCTCGTCGTCGTCCTCCTCCGCTCGCAGCCCGCTCGCGTCACTCGCGACTCTCGCCACCCTGTCGTCGTCCGCGATCTCGACCCTCTTCCGCGCGCCACCGATGGAGTCGCGCCTGTCGGCCACGGGCAGCAGCCTCAAGAGCATGAAGATCAGCATGGAGAGCGAGCGCATGTTTAGCGACCTCGAGGAGGAGATGTCGCCGTCGGCGTCATCCCGCGAGATGCGGCGCGTGTCGTCGCGGCTCATGTCGCCGAGCAACTCGGCGACGTCCGTGGCGGGCGGCGCGGGCCGCGTGAGTGTCAAGGACCAGCTCTACTCACTCGAGTGCAAGGTGCAGTCGCACGAGGACACGATCCAGAAGCTCATGTCGATCCACCAGGCCGACAAGGCGCTGCTGCTTGCCAAGATCGACGAGGTCACCGAGCGCACGGGCGAGGAGCTCCACAAAATCCGCGTCGACTACCAGAAGAAGCTCAACACGGCGAGCGAGGAGATCGAGCGCCTCAACAAGTGCCTCAACGTCCAGCGCGGCCACATCACGACGCTCCAGGAGCAGTGCCAGTCGCTGCACAAGCACGTCGTGCAGGTCGACGACGACGTCACCAAGCTCGCGGCCGAGGTGCTCGGCGAGTGACGAGAGAGCGTCATCCCGGCTCCATTATCTAAGCAAGCAGCACCGCCGCCGGACGTCACCGCCGGTGGCGTCGGCGCACCGAATAGATGCATCGCCCTCCCTTCGTCTCTCCCCTCCCCTCACCTCGCTCGCTTCGTCGTCGCAGTTGCCATCGCCTGCTGTTCGTCGGCGTCCACCGCGCGCAGCAGCACGCGCACCATCTCGGCCGAGATCTCCGTCTCCTGCGCCGCGCGTGCGGTCGTGAAGTCCGGGTCCGAGAGCAACGCGCTGAGCATGCGGCGGCACGAGCGCGTGGCGAAGAACGCCTCCTCGACGATCGCCACGAAGATGTTGAGCACGACGTAGATGAAGAGCGAGATGAACGAGTAGAGGTAGAGCTTGCCCGAGAGCGCGAAGTGGTGCAGGTCGAGCGCGTCGAACGTGTCGAGGATAACGTCGCCGTTGAGCACCGAGAAGAGCGTGGCCATCGACGCGCTCACGCTCCCGAACGCCTTGACGCGCGGCCCGAAGTAGACCGTGCCGAAGAGCGCGTAGCCGAGGAAGATGGGCGACACGCCCGCGACGAACTGCAGCACGCGCGGCGCTCCCCACTTGAGCGTGAGCACGATCGAGTACATGTGGCTGTTGTGCTCGAGGTACCCGACGAGGCAGCTCCAGAGCAGCAGGAGCGCAGACGCGTGCACCAGTCGGTGCCAGAAGTGGAGCGGCACGTGTGCCTTGAGGAAGAAGAGGCTCCACACCGAGCTTACGAGCAGCAGCACGAGCGCCGCGAACACCACGAGCTGCCTGCGCCACGCAGAGCGCGCGTCAGTCCTGCAGCGGAGCCGCCGCAAGCGCGTCGCGCGCAACGTACAGGCCGTTGAAGAGCTTGAGCTTGAGCACGAGCGGGATCTTGGACCACGCCCCGAACGCATCGCGCTGCAGCTTGTCACGCTGCTGCTGCTGCTGACTCTCGCTGCTCGGGCGGTGCGACTCATGGTGCGCATCCAGAAGCTGCTCCGCGCGTGCGATCCTGTGCGCAGCAGGCGGCAGCGTCAAAGGTGCCACTCCCCACAGACCCTCGAGCTCAAGCGACCAGCGGCGCACGCACGTGACGAACGAACGCCGCAGCGCGCGCGCGCTCAGCGCCAGGTACACGAACGCCACGAGCGCGATCACGACGTGCAGCCACACGAAGCGCTGCCGCAGCGCGCTCCAGAACGAGTGGCTGCTGCAGCGCGCGACGTGGCTCTCGTCGACCTCGGCGCGCAGCTGCGCACTCTCGACCATCGTGAAGCTTACGTGCACGTGCCAGCGGAAGCACTCCTTGTAGTAGTCGCCGAACTGCGAGTCCTGCAGGAAGAAGGCGAAGCGCACGGCGCGCAGCGAGCGCAACAGGCGCTTCTGCTGCCACGGCGCCAGCGCCGGGTCGAACGGCCCGATCGGCGCGCGCCGGTCCGCCGTGATGTTGTAGGCGCGCGAGTCGAGCGCGCCGGAGGGCAGCTGGCGCGTCACGCGCATCTCCATCGGCGCCACGTCGCCGCTCGCCGACCGCTCGTACTCGTAGTTGGCCACCGACACGTCGCCGATGCTGAAGTACGCGTCGCGCATGAACGCGAGCGCCGCGAGCGTCTCGTTCACCGTGAAGAGCTCGCGCTGGTACCGCGGGCTGTGTGCGCGGCATACGCCATACACAAGAGCGTGAGCGAGCGCGTCGCGGGCGGCGCGCAAGAGAGCGAGCGAGCGACGCACACGACACCGATGTCCTGCGCTGGTGGCAGGAAGAAGTACGCCCTGGGTATGGACGAGAGGGAGCAGCGGGGAAAGATGGTGAGTGCGACTCGCGCGCTCGCAGACTACTGAGGGCCGCTCGCGACGCACCAGTTACGGTGCGTCGCGCGCATGTACGCGGCGTTCTGCACGCCGTAGACGCCCAGCTGCGCGCTCGTGAGCGCCAGCAGGAGCGCGTGCAGCGCGAGCTTGAAGGGAAAGCGGCCGTGCGCGAGCCACTTCTCGTACGGCGACAGCACCAGCCGCTCGACCGCCGCCATGGGCTTGGCTGTGGCTGTCGGCGCAGGCGCAGCATGCGCTGCAGCAGCTGCTGGCGCGCCATCGACGGACGAGGCGAGCAGAGGCTCGTGCAGGTCGTCATGCTGCTCCATCTTGGTATCAGTTTTGATACTAAAAATCAGACCAGGATACTAAAGTATCTTGGTCTGATGTTTGTGGTCTTTTTGCTAAAAATAGCTCAATTGCGTGTCAAATTTGCGAAAAACAAAAAGTGCGCCAAAGAAGAATTTGGCTCGCAATGGCGAAGGCGGAGGAGGCGATCGAGATGGAGGAGATGATGAAGATGGCGCTGCGCTCGGAGGGGGTGGCGGAGGATGCGCCGGCGGCGGACGACGCGGACGTGCAGACGGACGGCGAGTTCTCGCTGGCGGGCGACGACGACGGGGGCGACGGCGAGCGCCTGGCGGACGATGGCGAGGAGGAGCACCCACCAACCACTGCGCCACCGCTGCCACTCGAGGAGGGTGACGGCGAGCTGGTGACGACAGCGCCGCCCACAGCAATTCCGGTCACCGCCACTTTGCCGCCCGTGGCGACGCCGCCGCAGACGCCCTCGGAGCCGCTCACCACCGCGAAGCCGATGCTGCGCGCGGACTCGACGGTGCTGCACGCGCGCCTGAACCAGGGCAGTCCGCTGCTGCTGCTGACGTTCGCGGTGATCTGCTGCGGCTTCCTGCTGCTCTGGGTGCGCAAGCGCCGCGCGGGCGACGCGGCGGCGAGCGGCTCCGGCGCGGCCGCCAAGAGCTCCAAGGTGCAGTACAGCCGCATCGAGAACAAGCGCGAGAGTCCGTTCGAGGACGACGCTGAGAACTACGACGACGACGACGACGACGACGGCCGCGCGGACAACTGGGACGACTGGGAGGGTGGCCGCCTCGCGGACGAGTCGCACGTGGCCACGACGGCGTACCAGACGGCGCTGTACGCACACCCGAACCCGTTCGCCGCGCCAGACGCGTCGGCGGCCCCCAGCCAGTCGCAGTTCCAGTTCGCCGGTGCGCCGCGGCTGCCGGCGCCCGAGGCGTTCCTGCCGCGCAGCACGTCCGCGGAGCTGCACCACGACGTAGTGGTCTCGCCCCCCGCGTCGATCGGAGCGCCGCTCTCCAGCAGCGGCGGCGGCGGCGGCGGCGCGGGTCCGGGCTCCAACAGCTCGAGCGACTCGTACGAGGTGGTGACGGACGACCCGGCGCTGCTGCACTCGTCGCCGTTCACGTCGTCGAAGGCGCTGCCGCCCAAGACCGACACCGACGCCGCCGAGAAGCAGCAGCAGGAGGACGATCTCTTCAGCGTACGTCACGCGCTTTTGCCTCCGACAGCTGACGCGCTCCTGTCACGCGCTGACGCTCTCCTCTTGTGCTCGCAGCAATTCGGGATGGTGCCGACGTTCAAGAAGAGCGCGCAGCCACCGCCGCCCTCGTTCAAGCAGCCGCCCGCCGCCGCACCGGTGAGTACCCCGCGTGCATCGGCGCCTGTGAGCGCGGCGGCCGCGAGCGCGCTCTTCGCCGCCGAGATGGAGGACATCTCGATGGCCGCGGCGTCGGACGAGTGGGGCGAGGACGACGAGTGGACGCAGGGCCTCTGAGCGGCCGGCGGCTCCTGCGGCGCTCCGGAGCTCCTCGACCCGGCCGACGACCTCCCTGCTTGCTCCTCCGCTAACTTATTGGCAACACTTTAGATCCCCGGAGCTCGTGCGCCTCCACATCGGACGCCACCGCAACTCTCGCTACACACTCGAACGCCACGCAACCGTGCGACTCGCTTACAATGGTACAACGACAACAACGCTCACTTGTCCTCCGCAATGCCGCTGCGCCGGCCCGGGTCGACGCCGCTCGCGCTGCTGCTGCTCGTGCGCTGCGACGGGTTCGGCGTCGCGTCGCTGCGCGCGTACGACGTCGACACGGGCGTCGAGTCCATCATGAGCACCATCTCGCCGCCGGGCTCGGACCCATCGAGCATGCTGCCGGCGCCGCGCTCGAGGCTCTCGACGCTCAGCGAGGACCCGCGCATCGGGTCGAGCACCACGCCGCTCTTGAAGCCCGGCTGCAGCTCCGGCGGCCCCTCCCAGAGCTTGCCGAGGATGCCACGGCGCCAACTCACGAGGCACAGCGGCCCAAGCGTGCACGGCACGAGGTACATGAGCGCTGGCTGGCCCTCCTTCATGAGCACCACGGCCAAGTTGGCGAAGAAGAGCCCGAGTGCGTAGCCCCAGATGATGAGCCCGAAGAGCCCGCGGCGCGAGCTCGACGCGGCTGTGGCGTCGAGCTCCGGCGAGCCGTGCGCCGCGGTCATGGACCGGAACGACTTGATGCGGCCGAGGTGCGGCTTGACCTTTCCGTAGAGCTGCCCGCGCGTGGCGTAGTCGTAGCGCGCGCAGAAGACGAGCAGCAGCCCCGGCAGCACGATGTCACCGAGCCCGAGCATCGAGTAGCCCTCCCGCCAGTCGAGGAACTTGGGCATGCGCAGCAAGATCGGCATCTGCTCGCGGCGGCACTTGTGCTCCGTCTCGGACGGGTACCGCAGGCAGAAGCCGCTGCTCGCGGTGGCCGCGGCCTGGCTCCCGCCGGTCGCCGCCTTGATCATCACGCTCTCGTGGAAGATGAGCGGCGAGAGGAAGACCATAAAGATGTCGTAGAGGAACACGAGCACGAGCAGCACGGTGGCGATCTTGATGTTCGGCAGCCGCACGGTCTTGAGGAAGACCATGCAGAAGCAGACGCCGAAGACGTCCTGGAAGACCCACGAGAAGTCCTCGTGGCGCGTGAGGAACCAGAGCAGCGAGACGCCAGCCGCCGCGAGCAGCCCGAGCACGTCGCCGATCGTCCAGAGCGCCGGCAGCACGTACTCGGACTGGTACGACCAGTTCTGCAGCGGCTGGAAGCGCAGCAACTTGACGCGATTCAAGAGCGGCCCCCAGAGCTCCTGGAACGTGCACGACACGGCGCCGATCGCGAAGCCCACGATAACGACGAGCACGACGTCGACGTAGAAGATGAGCAGCAGGAAGCCCGAGCCGACGACGAGGAACGCGAGCGCGTGGTAGATCGTCAGGTCCATGACCTCCTCCGACAGCGCGCGCTCCTCGTGCTCCTGGTACGCGACGCGCGCCTGCGCCGTCTCCTCGGACGACGTCGCGTCCGTGGTCACGAGCGCTGTCTTGAGCTGCGCTTTGGTGCGCTCGTACTGCGCACCCTTGTAGCCGCCGGTCATGACCGTCACGACCGCGAGCAGCCAGATGAGGAACTGCGCCGGGTCCACGATCGGTGGGTCGCGCGCGTAGAACGTCAGCAGGCTCTGCGGATCGGCGGTGAGCAGCTCCTTGAGCCGCGTGCCGTCCGCGATGCGCAGCCGGATCGCCGGGATCGTCACGTTGCCGCGGTCACCGCCGGCGATGAAGCTGCCGAAGCCCATGGCGTCGGGCACGTCCCACACGCAGCACACCTCGCGGCCGACGCCCGTGGGCACGCAGAGTGCCGAGCCGCACGCGCCGTCGCCCGTGCAGCTCGAGACGTTCGGCAGCTGGGCCCAGCCTGGCGCCGAGAAGTCGGCGAGCGCCGCCTCGGACACGGCGGCGGCGGCCTCTGCGCGGCCGTTCGCGCAGCTGAACTCCATGCCGAGCAGCTCGGACCGCGCGCCGGCGTCGCTGTCCGGGTCGCGGCGCGCCAGCAGCGTGCGGTTGGCCACCTGCTCGAGCGTGTCGGTGACCAGCAACGCCGCGGCGCCGCGCTGCTGCGCGTAGAACGCCTTCTCCGCGTACTCGCAGTGCCCGCGGTCCACGAGCAGCACGAATGGCGTCGCGTCGCCGGCCGACGCCGATTTGTTGCCGCCGCCGCAGCCGAAGCGCGCGTCGCTATTGGCGCCTGCGTACTCGACACGGAAGAAGCGGCGCGCAGCATGCGCGTCCATCTTCTCGTCCGGCAGCGCGCCGCCCCAGCCGCCGTCCACGGCGCTCGAGCCGTAGAACACGTCGTCGGAGCGCTGCAGCGTCACGACCGCCGTCCCCACGCGGTCTGCGGGGCCGCCGCCGGCGCAGACGCCCGTAGTCGCCAGCAGCAGCAGCAGCAGCGCCTGGAGCACCCGCAGCCGCGTCGTCGCCATGATGAGGAGCTAGCTGGCGGCGATCGGCGGTCGGAAGCGATGTGCGGTGCTGACGCTGATAAAAACGGCCCAAAACGAGCGAGTTCGAAAACCCTATCCCTGAGACTCAGGCATGTCAAATGTCTTGATCTTTGTATGCTTCAAGCGGGGAGAATCCCATGATGATAGGGAGAGCTCGTGCGATTTGCTGAACGCTGTCGGTGCAGGAAACACAGCAGCGATGACCACGCGAGTCTCCGAGTCGCCAGAGCTTTCCGGACATGGCGACACCTCCGGACTCGGAGAGAAGAAACGCTGGCGACCTGCTATTGCCATCACTCGAGCGGTCTACAGGCTCGCAGTCCTACAGGTCGGCGGGCAGCACGCAGTTCCCGTACAGCGCGTCGAACGTCTCGCGCTTGCGGCTGCGGCACCGAAAGAGCAGAACAACACGTCAGTGTCAGCACTCACCACCACCCGCTCGCCAGCACAGCTGCACGCACATGAGCGAGTCGCTGCCGTCCGGGCGGATGAGCACCTCCGGCGCGCGCAGCTTGCCGTTGTACTGGAAGCCCATCGAGTGCGCGTGCGCGCCGGCGTCGTGGATCACGAAGAGGTCCCCGACCTGCGCCTTGGGCAGCAGCCGATCCTTGGCGAACCAGTCGTTGTTCTCGCAGAGCGTGCCGACGACGTGCGACGGCGCGCGCTCCGCGTCGCCCTCGCGCGTCGGGATCGTGATGTGGTGGTACGAGCCGTACATGCCTGGACGCATGAGGTGCGCCATGCACGCGTCGACGCCGTAGTAGAGTCCGTACGTGTTCTTGATCGCCTCGCAGCGCGTGACCAGCCAGCCGAAGGGGCCGGTCATGTACCGCCCGTTCTCCATGCACAGGCGCGGGATCGCCGTCAGGCCGTGCGAGCGCATGGCCTCGTCGAACACGTCGCGCAGCATCTGGCTGATCGCCGCGACGTCCACGGTCGCCTGCTCCGGGCGGTACGGGATGCCGAGCCCGCCGCCGATGTTCATGAACTCGAATTCGATGCCGAGCTCCTTCTTGAGCGTCACGATCGTGTCGAAGAGCACCGTGACCGTCTCCTTCCAGTACTCCTGGTTCATCACGCATGAGCCCGTCATCATGTGGATGCCGAAGCGCGTGGCGCCCGCGGCCTTCGCCTTGCGGTACGCATCCACGATCTGGAACGGCGGCACGCCGAACTTGGCGTCCGGGCCGCCGAGCACGTTCGACTTGGTCTCCGAGTCCGTGCGTCCGAGTCCCTGCACCCCATCCCACCCATCCGTTCGTATCGCAGCGTCAGCTCGGCGCTGCTCGTGCAGAAAGTGCCGCTGCGATGGCCACCGCGTACCGGGTTGAGACGGAAGCTGATGAGCTCCGGGCAGCGGCCGCGCACCGACACGAGCGCGTCCACGAGCGACGCGTCTGCAGCATCCGACACACCCGACGAGCACAACCACCCGGCGTTACTCTCATCATATCGAACAGACAGCTTGACCGGCCACAAGTACTCGCACACACACACACACACACACCGTCGAGGTTCACGATGACGCCCTGGTCGAACGCCGTCGCGAGGTCGCTCGTGGACGTGAAGTTGGAGGTGAAGATGACGTGGTCCCCCGGCACGCCGATCGCCTTCACGCTGTGCAGCTCAGCGGCCGAGGAGCAGTCCATGCCGCAGCCCTCGTCGCGCAGCACCTTGAGGATCGCGGGGTTCGGCAGCGCCTTCACCGCGAAGAACTGCTGGAAGTCGGGGAAGTGGCGGCGGAAGGCGCCGAGCAGCGCGCGCGCGTTCTCGCGGATCATCTGCTCGTCGTAGAGCTGCAGCGGCGTCCCGTAGGCGGCGGCGAGCTGCTCGAGGCGCTGCTCGGTGGACGCGCGCAGCGGCAGCGGCATATTGTGTGTGCGGAGGGAGAGGTGGAGGTGGTTGACCTGGCAGCGGATTGAGCAGTGCATGACCTCCAAGCAACACCGGTTCAACATGAAATTGGTGTGGTCCACATCTAAAAAATGCGCGCCACAAGAACTTGCGCGGAAGTCGGAGATAATCGGAGCGTCTAAGTGTTTCTGATCGGATACATTTGCGTGGTCTACACCACATGTATCCATTTCGCACAACGCTCGGATTGTCAACGAGTTCAAGACCTCCAAGATCTGCCAAGACCTGCCCAGTGCGGCTGGCAAGAAGCAGATAACGATAACCACCACGCAGAGTACCAACAACGAGAGATATTGTCTTCTTTGGCTCATCCACACTTCGACATTCTTGTCTGACAAGAGGTCACACCCGCTCGGAATCGCCGCAGAGTCGCCTCCGCTCGCCGTCAGCTCTGCACTACCACAGAATCATACCTGCTCGGTAGCTCGGGACTAGCAGTTGTGTCAGTACATCGAATCGCTCGACGCCATAGTGGAGCTCATTTTCCTTCTTACCGAATCAACCACGTCGACTCAAGCACGAGCACCAACCTTCTCGCCACAGCATTATCAGAGCGGCGATGTCGGCGTCTGGGTCAAGCATGCGCCATTAGGCACCGATTACGCGCTCCGCGCAGCAGATAAAGAGAGAACACACTCCTGACAACTCCACAACAGACAAGTGGACGCTCGGCTCTGCAGTAAACAAAAGAAACAAGGACACCGGTCGATTTGTCAGCCTTCTTCACGACTGCGCAACTCGCTACTCGTCCATAGCGACTGAAGCCTCCCTCTTCGCAACATACCACACAACTCGCGTACTCGAGGCTCAACCACAGATCGTCATCAACGTTAACCAGACGTTCTTCGAGTGGTGCCTGTCGGCGATTGCGAACAAGGAGGAAGGACTCTGGTTCGTGCACAACCACAACCTTCGAGACTCGTACCGGCAGTTCGTGCAGCTATGAGCTGATCGCTACATTCCCACTGAGCGCAGACCAGCCATGGCGCCAATGATGGGATCGGTGGGTTGATCGATGGAGACGAACATCATCAACTCGGTGAAGACGAGCATCCGTCCTTGCCTCCGTCAGTGGCCGCATCTATCGCTCCCGCATTGGCAACAAGAATACCACGATTCAGCGAGTTGTGCCGCCAGGACGAAGCGACGTCTTCGAATCATGGTATTGGCTTGCGCTGTACCACCTTACTCAGTCACGGATCGTTGCGCCAGGGTGTCCGATCTCCCTCTTGATCCAGTTGAACTCGGCTTCGCTGAAGATCTGTGGATCTGTGTGCGTCAATCCGTACACACATAGGTCCTGTAACCGGTCGTACCCGAATGACTCAGCACAGTAGGGAGGAAGCGTGCGTGAGCACCTTCCACAAGGATTCCAGTCAAAGACGGAAAGACGTTGGGCACTTCTGCTTCAAAAACCAAAAGTGCTATTTCGTAGCTTAGGGCGGCTCCACCCGTTGGTGTGAGCTTGTAGATTTGTATGCTATACTAAATCTAAGATGCCTAAAGTTGAGT
>JAASFS010000180.1:0-28788 GCA_023333865.1 Globisporangium perplexum | reverse complement strand
CTGGAGCAAGCGTCAGGGCCGTGGCGAGAGCACTCCGGGAGTTCGTTGGACTCAAGACTTCCTCATCGTGTCCAGTGGACTCCAGCGAGTTCCAGATCAAAAGCGAGTCACCTCGAGGTTCGCAGCGTCCGCCCGCTTCGCGTCCTCCGACGTCACCGCACACTCAAGCTCGACACCAGGAACCAGGAACCAGGAGGACGAACACCGTTGTATTGCGCTGACCGGCTCCTACTGCTCCGGACGGGACGCGAGAGCCGCTAGACGAGGCCGCTCAGCAGGCGCTCGACCGCCGCGTGCACGTTGCCCTGTGTTGCCTGCAGCGCGCGCACGTTCTGCTCGCGGTTCGTGAAGCCCATGTCCGCGAGCTGCGTCAGCTGCGCCGCGTAGAGCTCCTCCGGGTTGCCCACTGGCGCGGCGGCGGGTGCGGCGCCGAAGCCGCTCAGGTCCAGGCCGCCGAACGCTGCGAACGGGTTCGCGGCTGCCGGGTTCGTCGAGTTCGTCGGGTTCGTCGGGTTCGCGGCGCCGCCGCCGAGGTTCAGCCCCGCCATCCTGTCCGAGGCACACGACACGCAACTCCGTCAGCGACTTGTCCACCGCTCCGCGACCGCTGCCTAACGACCGCCTTGCGACGACGGGCGACGCACCCGGGGAGCAGCCCGGACGACTGCAGCTGGCTCATGGCGCTCTGCATCTGCAGCATCGCCTGCAGGTTCTGCGGGTTCATCGCGGCGCGCAGGAACTCGGGGCTCTGCATCGCCTGCCGCAGCTGCGGGTTCGCGTTCAGCATCTGCGCCATCTGCGGGTTCATCTGCTCCATCTGCGAGACGAAGAGCTGCGGGTTGCTCGCGACCGCGTCCAGCGCCGGCTGGAAGAGCGGGTTCTGCAGCAGCTGCGCCATCGCCTCCGGGCTCGGCGCGCCGCCCCCGAGTCCGCCGAGTCCACCGAGTCCGGCGCCGGCCGCCCACGGGTTGCTGCCCGCCGCGGGGCTCGGAGAGCTCCCGGGGAGAGCCCATGGGTTCGCGGCGCCGGCGGGGGAGGCCGAGGCTGCCGGCTGCTGCTGCTGCGACGGTGTCGCGCCGCCCGCGACGCCCGGCATCGTGAACGCCGGGCCGCGCGCAGCCGGCGCGCCGCTCGCGGCAGCGTTCATGAGTGGCTCCTGCACGTCCTGGTACATGCGGCGCAGCGCGTTGAAGCCCTCCGGGTGGCTCTCGATGTTGCGCATGGCCGTGTCCTGGCTGCGCATCATCTCGCGCATGGCCGCTGGGTTGCGCATGGCCTCCATGCTCTGGCGCAGCAGCTCCGGGTCGTTTAGGATGTGGCTCAGCTGCGGGTTCTGCTCCATGAGCTGCTGGATCTGCGGGTTGCTCTGCATCATCGACCGCATGATCTCCGGGTTGTTTAGCACGCTCTGCATCATCGGCGACTCCATCATCTGCCGCATCATCTCCGGGTTCTGCAGCAGCTGCTGCTGCATCTGCTCCATGCCGCCGCCCATGCCGCCCATGCCGCCGAAAAGCCCGCCGAACGGGTTCGCCGCCGCCGCGGAGCCGCCCGCCGCCGCCGTCGGGGGCATGAGTGGGAACCCAAACGGGCTCGCTGCCGGCGCAGCAGAAGGAGCAGGAGCCGCAGGCGCAGGTGTTGCCGGCGCTTCCGCCTGTCGCGGCGGCCGCGGCGCTGACCCGCGCACGAAGAATATCGTGTGCTCCGCCTCGATGCCTGCCACGCGCGCAGCAGATGAGCTCTCCCTCTCTAGCTAGCGTAGCCCCCCTCCCCCCCTTTCTCTCAATCGATCGGACGCACCGTAGCTCGCGAGCGTGAGCTCGTCCTTGAGCACTTTGCCCTTGTAGATGAGCCGCTGCTGCGCCGCTGGTACCTCCGTCGGCGCCTCGAGCGCCGTCTTGGCCGCCGCCACCGAACCCTCGAGGTCCACGTCCACCGTGAACTTCTTGCCGCTCGTCGTCTTCACGTGCAGCGTCACCATGTTCGTTCTATCGAGCGCTGCCGCCGGCCGTACACTTCGTTCGTTGCTGCGGAGGCCGTCGTCGGGGTCGTCGCCGGGGATCTCGTCGTCGATCTCGTCCGCTTGGATTATGGGGGACGTTCTTCGAGCAAAAATGACGTAATATCCGGTGTGTAGCAGTACCAGAGGACAGCTCCGAGCCTGAGTGGCGTCAATATTCCCACCCGAACACAAGCCTCCTCTTCCTAGAGTTTGAATTCGGTACACCAGTCTCTGAAGCAAGATGCACGCGGACGACGTCGCGGAGCTGCTGCGCGCGACCGCGAGTGACGCCGGCGCCGTGGCGCAGTATCTGCGCGCGCTGGATGGCGACGAGGTGCGCTAGCGGTGCTGCGACCATCACTCTCTTTTGCTCTCGCTCGCTAACTGCGCGCTGTCCGCTGCAGCTCAACGCGCTGCTCGACCGCTTCGCGGCGCACGAGGCCAAGCAGAAGGCGGGCGGCGGCGCACGCAGCGACTGGCTGGCGCTCGTGCAGCTGCTTCTGCGCGCCGAGAGCGCGCGTCTGCGCACAGCTACGCGCATCATTCAGGTTCGTCTCTGCTGGCAGCGCGTCGGCAGCAGCAGCTGTGCGACCGGAGCGTTCGAGCAGCTCACCCTGCGTGACGCGATGTGTGCAGCTGGTGTGGAACGGCGCGGCCAGTGAGCTCGAGGGCATGCAGTGGCTCACGGAAATCAGCCTCGGGTACCTCGGCGCGGCGCAGGACGCCGGCGGCGGCGGCAACTCGGACGCCGCGAGTCTGCGCGCGCGCGTGCGGCTCGGCGCCGTCGCGGGCGAGGTGCGCGTGCTGCTGCGCGTGCTCTTCGAGCTGCTGCGCGACGGCATCGACGCGCACGCGTCCGCGAACCCGCGCAAGGTGCTGCCGCTGGTGCTCGGGCTGCTGCCGATCTTGCTCGGCGTGCTCGCGGAGCTCACGAGCGGCGACGGCACGGAGAAGAGCGGCCAGGAGCTGCGCGAGGTGCGGGCGCTGCCGACAGTGTTGAGGGGTCGGGGCGGACGAGCGAGCGGGTGGCTGACGGGAGGCGACCTACGGCCGCGCACCAGAACGTAGCGACGCTGCTGGAGCTGCCGTGGACCTCGCGGACGGTGCCGCTGCTGCTCGACCTGCTGCGGGAGAGCGCGGCGATCGTGTCGCCGAGCGGGTGGAGTCAGCTGCAGGTGCGTCGGTGCTGGTGCTGCTGGTGGTGTGAGTGGGGGTGAGCGACTCACGCGGGACTGCGGTGCCAGGAGAACGTCGAGCGGATGGTGGCGGGCGGCGACGAACTGCCGAGCGAGAGCATGAACGCGATCCTGCGCGAGTGCGTGCTCATCGGCAGCGTCACACGCGACTGCCACTGGGTCGGCGTCGCGCGCCGCCTCCTTCGCCAGCTGCCACCGCGGCTGCGCCAGGAGGCCGAGTTCAACCTGCAGATGGTGCGTGTGCCTGTGCGCGGCTGCCTCTTCCTCTGTCTCTGCGGTAGTTCCCGCTCGCCCACTCACGTGCTTGTCCGCTGGCTCGTCGCTCCCGCGCTTCGAAGTGTCTGCACCAGTCCCCGGACGCCGTTGCCCTCGTGTGCGCGTCGATTCGGCTCAGTCTAGAGAGCGAGAGCAGCGGTGTGGACGAGAGCGAGCTGCCTGGCGGCGAGCGGCGGCTGGCGCTCGACTGGCGCGACGTCCTCTTCCTCTTCCACGCGCTGCAGGTGTCGCGTCCGGTGCTGCACCACCGCACGACATCGTCTCGGATCGCAACCGACGCCACGATCTTCGCCGAGATCGAGACGCTGACGTGGGCGATTCTGCGCCTGGACTTGGCGCGCCACCACTGCGCGCCGGCTCTGGCAGCAGCGAGGTCGCAGAGCGCGGATCTGGCGAAGCACATGGCCGAGCGCGTGTCCCAACTACTCGCGTTCGGGGGCACGCAAGTGCACTCGCGGGAGTGGAAGGCGTTGCTGCTGATGGACTTCGCGCTGTATTGGATGGAGGACGGCGGTGCCCGCGAGTGCGAGGTCGTGGGGCTCACCGAGCGAGAGGCAGCCGTGTTTCGGGAGATCTCCGACTCGTTCCCGAGCCGAGACGCGCTCGCGCGCGCGCTGCTGCTCGCGGTGTTCCAGGCGGTGCGTCCGTCCGCTTGTGTGTGTGGATGCGATCTTCGTGTCGAGGATGCTCACTTGTGTGTGTGTGTGTGTGTGTGTGTGTGTGTATGTGTGTGTGCTGGCATCCTGACCTGACAGGCGCCAGAGGTTCGTTCGGAGATGCTGAGCAACCTGTTCGAAGGAACGAAGAGTCCTGAGCGAGTGCAGGTGCGTCTTCGCGCCGGCTCTGCCGAAGCTGCTGTGCGCGGAGCTGATCCCCTCCCCTGTGCGTTCCGCGCAGTTCGCTGGCAGAGCGCTCGACCAGCTCTTCCGCTCGCATCCGAGTGCGCTGCTACCACACCTGAACGCGATTCAAGACTGGCTGAGGTTCGCGGACTGGGTGGCTGCTGCTCTCAGCGCTGTGATGCGAGTGCTGACTTCTGCTTGTCTGGACAGCGCGCTGTTCCTGAGTCACTTTGGCTGCGCGCGAGCCTTCTTCTTGATGGCTTCGCAGCTCGTACCGACTCACAAAGGTGCGACTGTCTATAGCCACTGACGAGCGGGAGGCGAGCAGGACGAGCTGATCTCCCGTCCCAAACCGTTGCGCAGATCTGTACAGCTTCCTGATGGTGTTCCTCCGGAAGCTGCTCTCTGTCTCAAGTCTCCAGCACCAGAAGTTCGCGATCGATCTGTGGTGCTCCTGGCTCGAGCAAGGTCTCCGCTTCGACGCGCAGCAGGAGGTGCGCGGCGCGACCGACGAGATAGCGTGTGTTGGCAGTTTGGAGTGGCAGCGGAGGATCTCACAACGACTCTTGCGTTCTGTCCGCCTGCAGGAGGAGATCGTCTCCGTTCTGAAGAACAGTCTGCTGGTGTGCCAGGGAGCACGCGCGTGGACACTCGGCCGACTCACCCAGATGTTCCAGCCCCAGTTGACCCAGCTCCGACGCAGTTCGTGGGAGGAGCTCCACCGCGTGCTGTTGAGTGAGATCTCGCAGTTCATTCGTCCTGCGACGTCGCTGACAGACAGGAGCGACTTCGAATGCAGCGACGACGACGACGACGACGACGACGACGGCTTCTCCTCCTCGCAAAGCCAGCGCTTCCAGGTTGACGCGCTGGATCAGTTCTACCGCCAGAACACCAGTGCAGATGGCGCAGCTGCCGTCGGGCTCGTGTTCCAGAAGGTGTTGTCATGTCTGCTCTTGTTCGAGAGTGCTGCCGCTCAGCCGACCTCCGCCTCGGACGGACAGTTGTCGCTGTCGATGACCGGGGCGGGCGTGCTGCGCTGGATCACGGGCTTCGTGGCGAACCGGGAGTTCTTCTTCCACTGGATCTCGCAGAGCGATGGCGACGACGCGAGCGACTGCGGTGAACTCCAGAGAGCAGACAGGCAGCAAGCATCCGGCTCGAAGGCACTGAGCAAGAAGGCGGTGTGGCGCTTGCTGTCGCGGATCGGCGTCGGCTCAGCGCTGTGCAGTGTGGCGATCGAGCAGCTGCTGCGCGAACAGCGTCGCGAGGACACCTCGAACAGCCATCCGTCCGGCGAGTCGTTGTGGTCGCTCTTGGAGGTGCAGCTGTGTTTGCATCGACTGCTTCGGAAGCTTGTGACGGTTCACGGTGCGACGATCGACGTGAAGCAGTCGAAGGAGTACCTGTCTTCGTCGTTCTACGGTATCTCGAGCGTGCTCGACGGACGAAGCGCGCAGATCCTCGAGGATGTGAGCTCCGGGCTCTCGAGAGATCTGTCCAGCAACATCGACGCCGATGGGGACGGGGTCGAGTCCAGCAGCGGTGTGGGAGAGATCTCGCTTGACAGTCTGTTGTTCGTGCTGGACAGCTGCAGCAACAACGCCGTCGGAAGTGGGCGGTCTCCTGTGTCGCCAGCGCCAGCGCACACGTACAAGCAGCGCGCCAGCGCGGACCGTGTCGGTGTGCTGCGAGCTCTTCTGCGGCTGTATGCCACCGTTCAGAGTCATGCGCTCTCGAACAGGAGCAGTGTCGCCGACGGCGTCTCCAAGACTCGCCCGGTCTTCACAGTGTACTCGGAGTCGCTGGTGCTCAAGTTCCCAAAGGCGCTGCGACACATCGTCGGGACGCCGAATGCGTCGAAGCTCGTGGTACTGCTGGACGCGAAAGCGGCCGAGAGCATCTTGGTTCGCGTCTTCGCAGCCGTCGGTCGAGTGGTGGACTCGGTGGTGGACATTGTCGGCGCGGAGGCGACTGACCGAGAAGTTCACGCAGCGGTGGCTGAAGTCGGAGCGTTCGGAGTCGAGAGCGGCGAGCGAGGCGGACTCGTCGCGCTTGCAGCCGTGCTCGTTCGGGATCTGGAAGGCGTCATCGCGAGACAGGATCTGGCGAAGCTGAAGGTGGCGAGCGCGATGCTGGCGAAGCGCCTGTGCGATCTCGGCGCAGAAGTTGCGAGTGCAAGTCGGAGCCATTCGAAGGCGTTCGCAGCGAAGATGATGTGTCTGTCATCCGCCAGCTACGACATCCTGTGTGACCACATGGTGTACCACGCGCCGCTCCTCCGGACGCTGCTGGGGATCTGCTTGTCGACGCACTTTGGCAAGTCGCTCGGGAGCGTGGTGGCACTGGCTGGTCGAGTCGAGGGGTTCTTGCGGGCGTCGGGGTTCAAGGCTGCGCTGCTAGCCGCTGCGCCGGTGCCCTCGAACGCCAAGGTGGAGCAAGCGGAGTCGACGTTGTCGTCGGCGTCCTCGTCGTCGGCGTCGTCGTCGGCATCCTCCGGCTCGGAATCGTGCTCGAGCGACGAGATGCCAACTGCGCCGACCAAGCGGCGGCGCCTTCGCCAGAGCACCGCTCTGCGGTCTGCTGCCGGTGCAGTCGGCGGTTCGAGCGTGCGCAGTCACGACGGGATCCGGGTGTTCCACGCCCAGCCGCACCTCTCGTCGAGCGATGCGCAGAGCGCTGCGATCCAGGCTCTGTTGACTCTCCTGGACGCCGCCCAGTCGACTCTGTTTCGGCAGCTCGCGTCGATGCGCCGCAGAGGAGGCAGAGATACCGAGCGGCTTCCGTCGACGCTGCTCCGAACCGCCACGCAGTACGCTCGACTGAACGAACACGTCCTTCGCGCGCTGCTCGACTCCACCGACGCCTCGTGGGTGAACGCGAAGGTGCTGGCGAAACTGCTGAGCGTCGTGGAGTGGAGTCTCCGGATCGGGAAGTTGTGTGGTGGAGGGGGAGGTGGCGGCGCTGCGTCGGTCACCAGTAAGCGAGTTCGGGGAGCGAGCGCTGGCTGGCGCGGCGCGCTGATCGATGTGCTGGACAGCTCGGTGCAGATCGGGATCCAGGGCCGCGTCTGGGTGAATTTGTTCAAGGAGAGCGTGAAGGAGTCGTCGACGAAGTCGCGGGTGCGTAGTGTCGGGAGAGTGTGCGTGTAGCGTCCGCCTGACTCACTCACACTCGCCGGTACTTGTGTGGCTCGTTGCAGCTCTCTGCGACGTCGCTGAAGATCGACGTGTTCCTCTTGGACGTACCGCAGCTCCTGGAGTCGTTCGTGAAGGAGGTGCGTCTCGCACCGTCTGGCTGCGTGCTAGATCGTCCTGCCGCTCTAACGCCGCGCTGTGCGTCGTGGGGTCTCGCAGACACGCCTGTCGGACTCCCAGCGCGAGCGGATCCGAGCGATGCTGTCGCTGATCACGGACCACATGACGCCCGCGGTGGAGAGTAGCAGGGCGGCTTCGAAGAAGCACGTGCACATGATCGGCGTGGTGCCGATCGTGAAGAAGCGCAAGCGGCGACTGCGCAGCAGACACCCGTACATCGACGACTGGCTGCGCGATGAAGACGGCAGCGACGCGTACGCCGACCTCGAAGACTTCATCGAGTGACGCGCTGCGTCGCGTGTCTCCCACTCACGCGGGTGCCCACGTGTACCATAGCGCAAGCGTGAATGATATCGTGTTGCAAGTGCGCTCGGGGCTACAGGTGGAACGTGCGCTTCACAAGCTTCGTGGAGTGCGGCGTGTGCTTGTCCAAGTACTTGGCGTAGTCCTGGTCAACGAGTTGGTGGTGAGTGGCGCCACGGAAGCCGAGCAAGGACGAGCGAGCACCCCTACCCGAGCGACGCACCTTCTGCTGCAGTCGGTACTTGACGGCGAGCGCCGAGTCGACCTGCGCACTCTGCTCCTTCAGCTCGTGGAACTGGGTCGCGAACTGCTTGTAGGCTCCGATCGACGCCGGCGCGGTCGCCACCTCTCGGCCGTAGGTCGTGACGACGAACTTTGTCGTCGGCGCGGCGCTCTCGAGTACGGATCCGCTCGCCTTCGGAAGCGCAGGCTGCCGAGCGTTCGCGAGACCGGACTCCTGCTTCTCGGCGAGCGTCTGCAGGTGGTGCGCTTGCTGCGAGAGCTCGAGACTCTGCTTGACGAGTTGCTGTAAGAGACGCACGGCGTGTGAGGTCGTGCGCACAGGCGAGTGGAGGCGGGCGAACTCACCTGTCGCACCGGATCGCTCGCAGCCATCGCCCGCATCCGCACCTGGCAGGTTGGTGTCCCTGGCAAGCGTCAGAGCAGACAGCGAGTAGCCAGCAGCAGCAGCGCGGTGGTCGCTCGCACCTGAAGCTCCTCAGCCTTGCGGAAGCACCGCGCTGCCTCCCGCACGAGCTCGGGTGTCGCCATCAGCTCGCAGCGGATCCGACGCGTCTCGAAGCACTGCGGCACTCGGGTGAGAGCTCCGCTCGCGACTCGACAGAGTTCGTGTGCGTATCGTACCTGCATGACGCTGGTCCAGACGACTCGGTCGTCCGATGGAAAGAGCGTCTTCACTGCCGCGACCGCGTCCGACGAAGAGAAGGCGGTGCTGAGCTGCTTCCCGTCCACGGAGACGGCGTATCCCCTGGACGCGAGGTACTCGAGCAGCTCTCCCGCTGCGTCTCTCCTCACGCCGCTGAAGCGATCGCATCCGAGCATGAGTCGAAGGATCGGGTGTCTTGGCTGTCGCCACCGAGATGACCGACGCACCTGTTCTTCTTCTCCTCCAGCGCGTGGAAGCGCGTCCGCAGCACTGCGACCTCCCAGTCGTCGAGGTTCGTGACCGCGCCAGCTCGCTTAGGTTTGCTCGCGGTCGAGTTACCTACGAGCAGCCTCTTGTGCGCGTCCGCGAGCGCCAGGACCTCCCGCTCGGCGGCGTCGCGGTCGGTGGTCTACGCGCAGATCGGGGGTGAGCCTGCGAGACTCGCGACTGACACTCGAACACGGTGACGTGGTGCCGCGGTGCCGAACCTTCTGCTCGCGCTGGATCGCCGCGACTTCCCGGAGGAGCATCTTCACGGTCCCGGACATCTCTTGCGGCGGAGCGCCGGCGACGACGCTCGCCCGCTTCTTCGTCTTCGCGGCGTCGGGTTTGCCGCCTGACGCCGCACGTGACGCGCCGATGTCATGGGATACCGATCGGAACCTGCGAGCAAGCAGAGGGTGGCGGTGAGCTCGCTGCGCCGCCTCGAGATCGACTGACTGCCACCCGATGTACCGCTCCGCCTTGGCGCGCTCCTCGTCCGTGATGACGTGTCGATCAAGCACCACGAGTGACGGCACCGCCTTGATCACCTGGAGCCGGTAGTTTTCTTCCTCCTGGAGCGGGTTCGCGAACAGATCGAGGTCCTCGAGGTGGTGGAGCTTGCTCAGGACCGCGAGCGTGCCGTGGAGGTCCTTGAGCCTGTTGCCGTACAGCCGGAGCTCCTTGAGGAAGGTGAAGCGCTTGAGCGAGCTACCGTCTAGCGTACTGCGCGGATATCGGAGAGCACCGTGAGCTGGCGTTCTGGACGATAACACAACAGCAGCAAGCTCCACCAGCAGCAGCAACCAAGAGCGACAGTCACACCGGATGCGGTTGTTCTGCGCGTAGAGGAACTTGATCCGCACGCACGTGTCGAGTCCGCCGAGCGCCTCGACCTTCACGCAGACCAGCGTCAGCGAGCGTCCACACGCCAGCACGTGCGCTGCCACTCTCGCCCGCACACCTCGTTATCGTTGATCCAGAGCGCCTCGAGGTTCACGAACGCCTCGAAGTTGGCGATCCGCTCGATGCGGCGCGCCGAGAGGTACAACTCGGTGCAGTTCTTGACGTACTTGAAGTTCTTGATCGGGAGCTCCGCGTGCGGGTCTGCGAGGTGCGCCATGTCCGTCCGCCCGCCCGCGCGCTTGCTTGTCGAGGATGGCGATGTCGAGTCGAGAAGCTGGCAACTTCAAAAGGCATTTTATTGAACTCTCGCTCTTGATTGGCTGGAGATCGATTCCCAGCCAATCGAGAGCGAGCACTCAAAATAACTTCGCCATGCACTTCATCCTCTCAAGCTCGAGAAGCACCTCGACGCACTCACCACTCGCGACATCGTCCGACGTGTGTGTGTGTCTTCGAGCGCCTGCAGAAGAGAAGAATGTACACAGGCTACAACAAGAACAACGCCAAGGGCACGCTCGTGGGCAACTGGGTCGAGGAGGAGGCGCTGCGCGCAGGCACAGGCTTCTCGCGGCGCCGAGTTCCGGCGCCGTACTTCGCTCCAGGTGCGCAACCTCTCGAGATGTGCTCTCAGATGACCGTCGAGCTCACGACCGGTGCTCTTGGCGATGGCGGCGGTGGTGGCGGCGGCGGTGAGCGCAGACAAGAAGGAGTCGCGGCACGAGCCCACGCTCGAGCGCGTGCTTGTTCACACGAGCCCTGCGGCCGAGTCTGTCGCCCCCGAGAGCGCGTACGAAACGACCAACCAGGTGAGCACGCGCTACGGCGACTTCGCCGTGCAGCACGAGGCCGCCGCCCCGCGCTCCTCTCGCCGAGACGTGGCGCTGGCCGAGCAAGCAAAGCGCATCTGCGAGCAGCAGGAGCAGCAGCGGCAGCTCGCGGAGCAGAGCCAAGTCTCCACCGGCACGATCGCCAAGAGCTCCTACTTGCCGGTCGACCCGGCGCTGCTCGCGAGCGCCACGCGCGTCCCGCGAGGCCGCAACGGATCTCGCGTCGTGGACCCGGCGATCCAGCACATGACGAAGAAGCAGATCGACAGCATCGACCAAATGAAGCTCGACTTGCTGCAGGGCGGCACCGTGACGCGGTACTCGTACGCAGTCGCAACGGGAGTCGGCTTGGGCTTCGCCGCGTCGGCATCGGACTCGGCAAACCCGTTCGGCCGCTCGAGCGCGTTCTCGAACGAGATCACGGACCCGACCAAGCGCCACGGCGAAGCCACCGAGCCCGGCAGCGCGCTCGACGAGCGCGTCGGCGCCACGCTGCACCAGCGCTCGGCGCTCCAGCAGCTCCGCGTCGTGCTGGAGCAGGAGCCGGCGGTCGCGAGGCAGCTGACGGACAAGCTGGCGAGTCGGAGCCACCAGGGGGAGTTCGTCCAGATCAGCGACTTCCGGAGCGCATGGGGCGAGGTGCTCGGCGCGAGCCGACCGGGGCTCAAGGAGAAGGACGCGATCCACGTCTTCATGTACTTCGACGCCCAGAGCATCGGGGCGATCTCCTTGCCGCAGTTCGTCGAGTTCTGTCGCTCCGGTGCGCTCCAGCAGCTCTCGGGACGGAGCACTTGACATCTCGAGAACAGCAGCAGCAGCATACTCACTTGACAGCTACACCAGCCCACTCAACACACCACTCTCCCCTCTCTCGCAGCTACTCGCTCGCTCGGCGGCGCTCACTGCTTCATGAACTTTTGCACCTCCTTCGAGTTGAGGAACCGCAGGTACAGCGGCGCGATGTCGTTGTAGAACAGACTTCGGCTGCCGGGTGGGTTCGCAGCGCCGAAGCCGGAGAGCGTGCCCACACCAGCAGCACCAGCAGACACTGCAGTGGCGATCGACGCGTCTTCGGTAGGTCGCTGCGGGGTGCGGATCGCCCCGCGCGGTGAGCGAGACGTAGGCTCTTTGCTGTTGTTGCTGCCGGTGTGCGCTTGCGAACTGGAGCTCGAGCTCTCGCTGCCGAACGCACTTCGTGGCGAGGACTGCGCTGGAGCCAGACGCGCTGCTCGCCCTCCTGCTTGTTCTCCTTGTCTCGACGACTGGAGCTTCGGAGGTCGCGGGGTGAACGGCTTTGGCGCTCCCGCTTGCTCCGACTTGGCAAGCAGGTTCCGTGACTGCCGCTCACCAGTAGCACCACTCGCCCCACCGTCGTGACTCTCGTCCGCGGTGACGTTGCCGACAGGCTCGCGGGCGACCGGGTTGCACCGCGACGCGTCGATCTTGCGCTTGGGGAAGATCGCGGCGGCTGCGCGCGGCTTGACGGCTTTGAACGCGTCGTAGTCCATGAAGAGCTCGGACGGGAGCCCCGCGGGCTGCTCCGGCTCAAGTGTCTCCGGGAGGATCACGGCCGCGCTCGGTTTGGGCTCGACGACCGCGAACTGCGGGCTGTAGTGCGTTGGTCCAGGCTCCGGACTCTGACTGCGCTCTTCTCGCACGATCCGCTTCATCATCTTCGCGAACGTGATGAACCCTCGCTGCCTCCGGTCGATGAGGTTCCAGAGAGCGACGAGCTCCCGCTCGAGCGCGTGCGGGAAGATCCACCGCAGCCCCTCGAAGAACCCAGAGAAGCACAGTACCAGCGGCCGTGAGCTGCCGCCGCCGCCGCCGCCGTCCTCGCTGTCGCTGCCAACACCGTCGATGCCGTCGCCTCCCTCTCGCGGTCGGAGCTGCCTCCCTCTCAGGCGGAACACGACTCCGATCCGACGGCACATGATCGCTTGCGTCTCCGGCGCGTTGCACAAGCAGTCGAGTAGCGAGAGCAGCGAGCGACCTCTGCGCATTGGCGTCGGACAGTGTCAGTGGTCAAGCCCCGCAACGCGAGCAAGCGTCATGCAGCCCAGCAGCAGCCAACGCAGAGCCACCACGCACTTCTCGTCAGCAGCCGACGCCGGGTGCCAGTGGAGCAGCTTCGGGTCCGTCAGCTCGGCTCCTTCGGTGTCGATCTCCTCGTAGTGCTTCATCACGGCGTCCATGACGGAGCTGCTGCGAGCGGGCTGCTTGTGGATCAGCGGGAGGCGGACACCGCCGAACGCGCGCGGGTCGCCGTCCTCTGCGTCGGCGGAGGAGTGCGCGAGCATGAAGCTGCCCTTGCGCCGCAGGATGTGGATCTCGTCGTCGACGAGGAGAGGCGCCAGCGCGGACGAATCCGCTGCGGCGCGCGCAGCGCCGGCGACACCGTCTTGTCCCCCCGTGGGAGCGGCGTGCGTGAAGAGCGTGTGCGAGGCGAGCAGGAGCTTGCGGCGCTGCCAGTTCTGCCACACGAGGAACCACGACACGGCACTGAGCTTGCTGAACTCGGCGCCATTGAGCGACACGGAGACCATGTACACGCCCTCCTGCGGGAACGCCGGCGCCATGCACAAGAGGTGCTCGGAGGACGCGAACTCGGCTCGCACGTCCACGATAACGGGCTCGTCTGTGGCAGGAGTGTCGGCAACAGAGCTGTCAGCACCATCGCGTTGGCTCTGATGCGTTGCTGCTGCGCGGGGTGTCGCGCATCGGCTTTGCCGCTCGGCTTCACCCCCGTGCAGCAGCTCAAAGCGCACGGTGATCGCGCCGGTGTCGAGGAACCCTCTGCCGTCGATGTCGATCGCGAAGCCGCCGTAGATCGGCCCGTTCATCGGAGCGATGGAGTGCATCGTCGGGATCTCGCTGTAGATGTGCAGTGGCACCGGTATCCCTGTGAACTGGAGTCGCACACATCACAGCACCACCAGCACCGCGCGGTCGCACTCAGTCCAGCGCCATCAGCGTTCGCGTGGAGCGCCACGCACCGTCTTGTGGACTCCTCCGAGCCACACGTCGACCATGATCGGCGGAGTCAGGATGAGAGAGCTCACATGCTGCTCCTTCTTCTGCCGAGATCGCGGCGTCTCGACAGAACTGATGGAGTTGGGCTCGACAGACGGCACTGGCAGTGCTCGCGGCGCCGCAGCTGAAGCCGCAGAAGCGCTACCAGACTCGTGCGACGCCGCGCCGCTGTACTGCGAGAGCAGCTCTTTCGGGATTGCGCAGAGTATCTCGCCGTCTACGCAGCTTCCCTGCACCGTCCTGCGGGTCTTGCCGCGCGCGAGCGAGACCTGCACGACAGTGTTCGCCAGGCTCTGCGTCGTGAAATTGATCCCGCGCAGCTTCAGGTCGATCTGAGGCGTCACGGAGATCCAGCTCGGCACGAGCTCGGTGATCCGAGGCGACTGGAAGACCACCAGCTCGCCGGGACACGGGAAGAATTCGACGCCGTTGATCGCGACGAACATCCGCACCGTGGTGCCTCGCGGGAAGTCGGGGAGCTCACACTCCATGCACTTGCTCGACAGGACGCTCACGCGGCTCGCGCGCACATCGCTCTCGTCGGACTTGGAGCAGAAGCGAGCTGCTCGAGTGAGGACACAGCGAGCACCGTGAGCGCGCCGATTGCCTCCATCACAGCAACATGAAGCGCTGCGAAGCGAGCGATGGCGTACCAATCGCGGCGTTCGTGAGCGTAAAGTCCTCGCCCAGGATGGTCAGGCGCGACGTGTAGACCCCGTCGCTGGGCTTCACGCCGTGTATCGTCGGTGTGAGGTAGAGCTGCACCTGCCGCGTGAGAACCAAGGCGCTGCCTCGGACGCTCTTGCTCGGAGACGCGGCAGCGGTCGACGATCCAGCTTTCGCTCTGACGAGCTGTGGTGGAGCTAGCAGCCGTTCGTGGTGCACGACGTACCGATCCTTCTCCGCGACGATCGCGGAGGTGTCTTCGCCGCGCCTGCGAGGACTTGGGGATCCGTTGCTCGTCTCCTCTTCCACGCGGCTATCAATCTCCGATGACACGCCGTGGATCGCTGCGTGGTGGGGCGGGAGACTGATGCTCTCGAAGTCCGCGCCGTTCGCCGAGACGTAGATCGTGGCGTCCACGGCACCGGACGGTGCGATCGCGCTCAATGACGGCGTCACGCATGAGATGCACGAGCCGGACCGGTATTTCGCGTCGACTACGATCACACGGTTCGCATCGATCGCTACACACGCGTTGTGGGCTCCGAGAGCAGTCGATCCGCTCGTTGCTGAGGTCGTCGACGCGGTTGCGAACGCGAACGCGAACGCGACGCGAAGAGCGCCAGAGTTGGGGAAGTTCATGCCGGAGATGTGCATGAGCGTGCCGCCGTCGAGCGCGATGAGCGAGGGCTCGACGTTCACGACGACCGGAGTCGGCGTCAGGTAGCACCTGTGCGGCGCGGCCGACCAGAAGTCCTGGCCGTTGAGCGCGAGCTCCACCAGGAGCTCGTTCGGGACCGTCGACGTCAACGTCGCGCCTTGGTGCCGACGGAAGAGCCGCGCGAGGATCTTCTCCTTCTTCTTGTGCAGCACGTCCTCGAGCTTCGGCTGCTGCTGCTGCTGCTGCTGCAGCTTCTTGCCCGAGATCACCGACATGATGGACGAGAACTTGCTGATCGTCGACTTCTTGGCGGCGTGGGCGACCGAGGGGATGTAGCTGATCGCGAGCTCAAGCTCGCCCACGACAGGGTTGCTCGCCGGCTGAGACTGCTGGGGCTGCTGCTGGTCGTGTCCGTTGTGCTGGTGCCCGCCGGTCTCGTTCGCCTTCCCCAACTTCTTTCGCAGCGGGAACCACGCGCGGAAGGCGAACGCCTGGCCGAACGCTCCACCTGCCGCGCACGCAGACGCCGCGAAGCGGATGTCGACGCTTCCGACGATCTCACTCTGGTCGGCCGTGAGCTGGTTCTCCACCACGACGCGCACCGCAGGCGCGGCGTTCGCGTCCCGCCACTCGAAGTCGAAGAGCTCGTTCCAGACCGGCGCGAACGTGCCGTCTCTGCGGGTGCTCTTGAGTCGCACCTTGTCGCAGCTCACCACGGCGAACGGGTTGCACGTGTGCTTCTTCGACACGCGCAGGTTCCGCGCTCGAAGCAGAGACACGTACATACCGGCGTCCCGGTTCCAGATCTTCAGCGGCCCTCCGGCAACCACCGTTGCCGCCGCCGCTGCTGCTGCTGCTTTGCCGGAGCGGAGAGCACCGCCTGCCGCGACTCCGTGCCCCTTGTGCGGCGATGTCTGCGGCGATGGAGGAGGAGCTGTGGGGGTCACGACAGCGCCGGGCGGGAGCGTCGTCGCGATTGAGCGGCTAACGTTGAACCGGGGCACCAGACACGCGAGCCTCCCCTCGCTTACCAGCTGCACGTCTGACACTTGCATCTGCCCTCGCCGCTTGAAGCGCGTCTTGTGTACATGCCTGAGGCGCATAGCGGCGCGCTCGTCCAGTCCCTGGACGACCAGCTCCAGCGACGATAGTCCGCACACCAGTTCGAGCGTCGGGGTGATCAGCTTGATGGTCGGCGCCTTGTACATCACGAACGGGATCTCGTCCTGCCCGAAGCGCAGCAGCGTGCTCGGCAGCGAAGCTGAGCCGGGCGTTGACGGCGACACCGCAGCCGCCGCTGCGGCGCTCTCGAGCTCTGATCGTGTGCACAGACACAACTCGACGTGCACGATGATGTTCTGCAGCCCGAACTTGCTCTGGGGCGAGTAGAAGTAGACCACATCCTCTGACGGGTAGGATTCGCCCGGCACCGTTACGCTCTCGAGCTCGCGGGCGCCGCGCATCCACTTCAGGCGCACCGTCGGCACGAGATCCCAGCGCGACATGCACGCGTTGATGTTCGTGCCGTTCAGCGCGGTGTACGTGTTCCCGCTCACGGGTCCGCCTCTCGGAGTCACGGTGTCGACGCTGAAGAGCAGCACGTGCGACGCCGGCGTGGCGTCCGTGAACTCCCGACCGTCGAACGACAGGCGGTAGTACAGGTTGAACGACGCGAGGTTCGGCGGGACGACACACGCGACCTGCGTGGGCGACACGAAGCGTGCGTCCAGGTCGCGCATGAAGAAGTTCGCGGTCCGCCGCTCGACGCGCGTGACCTGGTTCATCTCGCCGAGCACCTGGTGCTCCTCCGCTCCCGTGAGCACGAGCTTCGCGCACGCGAAGATCCGGACGACGATCCTGCCGCCGTCGCTCTCGATGAAGCCGCTCCCGTAGATCGCGATCTCGCCGCCTGCAGACCGCGGCAGCACTCGCGGCACCGTCTCGATGACAACTGGCGCGTCGTACACTTGGTACCACGGCGAGACCCCCTTGAGCGCCGTCGTGGCGCTGCGGATCTCCTCGCACGCAGAGTAGAACGAGTCCCCTGATGAGATCTGGACGCGCAGCTTCTGCGGAGTTTGCAGCGGCTGCAGCTTGCACGTGACTACGTTGGCGTTGAGCATGGGCGGAGAGAGATGGAGCACGAGGTCGATCTCGCTCGGGGGTGAAGCGTGGAGCGGAGCAGTGGCAACTGGAGTGCTGCTGCTGCTGCTTCCTCCCCCCCCACCACCGCCGCCACCACCAACAGCAGCAGCAGTAGTGTTCCCGTTGCCCCCGCTGCTTCGAACCAGCGGCCCTCTCCGGAAGTGTTCCTCGAACGCGAACGACCGGCGAACCATGACGCCGTCCTGGAGCGTGTCCAGCGCCGCGACCCCGCGAGCGATCTCGATCGGCTTCGGCAGCGACGTGTCGCTGATCTCGAGCGTCAGTAGGATCCGGTTCTGCTTGGACGTCACCTGGATCTCGTAGTGCTCTTCCCAGCTCAGCACCAGCGCGCTCGAGAGGACCGCGAGCACGCTCGCCTCTCGGCACGTCGCAAACGCGGTTTGCTTGCCGCACTCGATCCGGAGCGTGAGCGTGAAGTTCGCGACCGAGGCGAGCGGGAGCTGGCTGTTCTCCTCCTCTCGCTTCTGTGGCCCGCCGGCGCCACCGCCCGGCATGAACGACGGGATCCCGAGCGACTGGAGCACCGCGCGCAGATTCTTGATCGCCGCGACGCGCAGGATGAGCACGTGCACCTTCTCCACGGCCGCGTCCACGTTGACGTAGCGCGTCGCGTCTGACAGGCGCACGAGGATCTTGCGGTTCTCGACGAAGTTCTCGCCCTCGACGCGCAGGAGTGTCTCGCTGCGCACGAGTCCGCACGGCGGGTCGAGCGCCGTGATGCGCCACGTGCGCGGGTCGTAGCACTGGATGCAGATCGCGTTGGAGAAGTTGATGCCCACGAACGTAACCGTGAGCACCGTCGGACCGCTGAACGGCAGCTCCGGCATTGCGCACTCCAGCTTGACCTCGTGCAGGAGCAGCGGCGCTCCCATGAATGACGCGAGGTCGCCCGAGCCGGGAAGGACCAGGCGCGCCTCCGACGTGCACGACAGACTCCGGCTCGAGTCCGCACACGAGAAGCAGATCGACGCCGTCACCGTTCGGCTCGTTGGAGGAACGTCGCTCCGAGTCGCTCGCCGCGCTGCAGTCGTCGCGTCATCTTGATCCTGCAGGTCCGTCGGGATGGCACTCAAGCAAGAGGGGATCTCTTCCAGCGAAGGCACCAGCTGATCGACCCCGGCGACCTGCACGTCGTTGCTCTCGGACTGGAAACGCACGTGCGCAGCGACCCACCACCCCGACTGTTGTCCGCTCACGACGCCGCTCAGGAAGAGCCTCGAGCCAGTGTGGTCGCACAGCGCGATCTGAACCCTTCCCAGCGCGAGGTCTCGGTCGTCTGTGGACGCTCTGCTGGTGTCCTGCGTGTCCTCGACCGTGTCTTCGGCAGCGCCTCGACCGCCGACCAGTTCGACGCACACATAGAACGCCTCCTCCTCGGCGCGGAGCTGCTCTGGGTTCACCAGCATCGAGACGAGCTGCAGCGAGTCGGCATCTTTGACGATCCCAACTGTCCCCACACTCACCGGACGCATCCTTGCCGGTCCATCCGACGGCACCACTACTACTCGCGCTCGCTCGAGCAAGGAGCTGAGCATGACCACTCTCAACGCTGGTCTCGGTGCTGCCTGGATCAGCAGGATATGCGAGCTGCTGCTAGAGAGACCATCGCCGCCAGTGTGCGGTGGCAGTCTCCGCTTCAGCCGGTACGTGACGCCTTCGCGGATGATCGCAGAGTACGGCAGGTAGCCGGTGCTCGGCGGCAGACTCGCCTTGAGCAGTATCTCCGAGCCCCAGTCGGTCATCTCGAACACGCAGCAGCCCGCGTCGTCAGGGACGCTCGTGCCGATCTCGACCTGACTGTCGACGCGAGACACGGAGACGACCACCTTCCGCACCAAGCGCGCCTGCGTAGGCACCATGTGCACGCGCACAACGTGGAACTCCCGCTCTCGCCACGCACTCGACACGGCAAGCGACCTGAGCATCGAGCCTCTGTGCGCCGGCTGCGGTGTGCGCTGCGATTCATCCGCGACGAGCTCTTCGGCGACCTCGTTGCTGCGATCTGGACGCGCGTCTGCCAGATCGAGCACCTTGCTGGCTTTCACTGTCGCGAGGCTGAACATGCGCTCGGTGTACTGCGTCTCGTTCGTCACGCACTGTTCGAGGAGGTAGCTGAAGATCGTCGACGGCGAGCAGTTGAGCATGAACGGGTCGCCGCCGATGTTGGAGCAGAAGCGGTACTTATCGTCCTCCTTGATCGAGACCGGGTTGTGGATGTGAAGCTCGCCCAGACACACGAACTGCTGCGCGTTCAGCGACAGGTACACGCGCACACGCCCGGGACACGAGAAGTCCGGGATCGGGCACGTCAGTTCGTTCGGCCGGATGACCTTCCCGGCGATGAACGGTGTCTCTGCCTCCGTCTGCGTCGCGGGCGTCGGAGACGAAGCAGCGCCGCCCGTCTTGCTGTCACCATCCCGCGTGAGGCGGTTCGTCGGTGGGGGACGGGCTTTCACGCTCGTTGGCAGCACGTTCCCACCGCCGCCGCCGCCGGAGCCGCCCGAGCTCGTCAGCACGTTGTTCGAGCTCGCAGAGATGCTGCTGTTGCGAAAGTACGTGCTCTTCCTACGCATCGTGGACTGCGTTTTGAACTTGGAGCCGTCCACCATGAGCAGCTCGCGCGCCACGCTCGTCTCGTGCAGCACGGCGCTCGAACCGCGGCGCTTCCCGTAGATGGGCTGCGGCAGCCCCTCGAGGCGGAAGCAGATGCGCTCTGGCGCTTCGCCCAGCCGGAAGTTCTTGGGTAGCTGCACGGTGATCCGCCGCGTCTCCAGCGGCAGGCGATCGAGCGACCGAGTCGGCAGGTGCCTCGGCGACCACGTCACGTCGCTCGCGTCCGCTTCCGCGTAGTAGTAGAACGGCACGCTGTGCGCGATGAACTGCTCGCCCGCGTTCAGCGTGAAGTCGACGAGCACCTTCACGCTCGCGCTCGGGTCTGCAGGCGGGGGACCGCTCTTGGAGGAGCTCTTGGTGACCGTGCGCGTGATCTTCAGGACGGTGCGCATGTTGGTGTTGGTGTTGTTCGAGCCGACCTGGCGCTGTTGGTTCCGCACGCTCTGGTCTGCGAGCTGCTGGAACGTCTGCGTGCGCGCTCGGCCGGCCAGCGCATCCTTCGATCTCGGTGTGCCCGCTGCCCCGTGTGCCGCGGTCGCGCCAACGCCCCCCCCGTTGATCGCGTCCACTGCAACCGCTTTGTCGACGATCTCCACCGGCGGGGTCTTGCAGATGAGCAGCGGTGAGCAGCTCAGCGAGCCGTCGGGGAACGTCCGGCTGAACGTCGCTGGGATCATCAGCAGCTCGCGCTCGTTCAGACTCGAGCGGAGCCGCACGAAGATCTGGCCCGTGTCCAGCAAGTTCGTGCCTTCGATCACGAACGTTGTCCCACCGGACGTGGGGCCGCACGACGGCGCGATCTCGGTGATTGCAGGCGACTCGTACGAGTAGTACCGCTCCCTGTCCTTCACGCCGAAGTACGCGCATGCCGAAGTGGGGGCGGCAATCTTCGTCTCTTGCGACGGAGGCAGGATGACGTCGAGGATGGCGGCGCACGCCGAGCGCAGAAGCGGCGCTCGACACGTGATCTTGCCGCTCGCTTGGTCGATCTCGCCGACCGCGTGAATCGGGTCCGACCCGGGCTGCTGCGGAGCCTTCAGGTTGGCACTCGCGACAGCGTTCGAGTCCGCGGAGGCTCGGATGGGAGTGAATTGCACCTGGCACCTCTGCTCCTTCGCCAGAATCCGGGCGAGCTTCTTCGCCATGAACAACGTCACCGCGGATCCGCCCGCTGCTGGACCAGTCGGCGTCGCGAGGAAGAACGGCGCGGAGAAGCACCGGAACGGGAGCAGCGCGGTGCACGTCGTCCCGGAGTAGTTCCCGTACTTGGCGTTCATGTAGTTCGACCTGGAGAACTGCTGCCCGTTGAGACTCACTTCGATCTCGTAGAACCCCGGCGGAATCGCTGGCACGCTGCACTCCAGCACGCCAAGATCCACTGCGGTTGGTGCCATCGACGTCGACAGCGCGACGCCGTCTCCTGCTGTGACGCCCGGGAAGCTCCCGTCCACGACTTTCACCGTCACGCACGACTTGTCCTCTGGGTTCTGCAGCTGGAAGCGCAAGAGCACCTTGCAGCCGTAGTCTCGGAGGTGCTCGCCTGCGACCACGATCCTGTCCACACTCTCAAGCGGGGACCACGCGGGGCTGATGCGACGGATCTGCGGATCCACGTAGTAGATGTACCGGAGTGTGCTCCTAGCGTGCGCGGACGTGTAGTTGATGCCATTGAGCGAGATGTTCAGGTACGCGACGCACGCTTGGTCGACAGGAGGCGTGGTGAACGCCACCGCCTCACCAACGATCCTGCCCTTGACGAGCAGCGTGACGGGGTTGAGAGAAGCGAGCGCTTCGTCCAGTTCTTCCTCCTGCGTTGGTGCGTCTCGGTTCGTCTCCGCTCGCTCTGATGAGCGAGGACGGAGCGGCTTACCGTCACGGCACAGCGTGATGCTGACGGTGATCTCCCCAGTGTCGACGATCTTCCCGCACATCGCCAAGACCTCCGTGCCACCAGTGACCGGACCAGCGCTCGGCTCGATGTCGATCATCCCTTGAGGCGGGTCGTAGAAGAGAAACTTGATCTTCGAGTCTGTGAACTGCGTCGACACGCCGCGACACAGAGAGACGTGCACCGACACGAGCTCGTTTGACGGCCACGGTGGCGCGACGCTCGTGACGATGAGCCCCTCCGGGTCGAAACACGCGTCGACGTCTTCGTGGAAGCCGCTCCTGTCGCTCTGGAAGCGCACGAGGCACGCGACGAAGCTCAAGTCTTCTGGGAGTTCACTCGCATCCTGCACTACCAGCGCCACGGGAGTGCCACCCGACACGGGGCCGCACAGAATTCCCTTGCTCGCGTACCGAGTGAGCGCGTGGTACTCGAAGAAGCACGTCGAGTCCGTGAACTGCTGGAGGTTGTACGACACGTGCAAGTTCACGCGACCGGGCTTCCTCGACAGCGGCGACACGCACTGGATCGTCTCGCTGTCGACCACCCGCGCCTTCACGATGACCTCCGAGACATCCTCGCCGAACCCACTCTTGAACGGTGAGCAGAACCGGACGTAGATCTTCGCCTCCGCGATAAACCCGCGTCCCTTGATATGCACTACGGTGCCCCCTGCCACTGGCCCGAACGTGTACACCCGCGCGCGGTTGTCTGGCATCGTGAAGAGCGGGAGTGCGAACGCTTGGAACGTGGCGCGCACACTCACTGGACGCAGCGGGGGTGTCTCCGCTCGCTCGTCTCCGGCGCGCGCGATATCACGCTCGTAACGCTCTTCGTCTTTGCCGCCGCTGGTGTCGTCGTCCATGTTGTCGCCACCGTCATTCTCTTGCTGCCCACCAGTTCGCATCGCTGCAGTCGCCCCATTCGTCTCGATGTACGCGAACTCGTAGTGCTGCTCGTTGAACGAGACGGCGACGTCGTGGGATCCCTTCGTGAGCTCTGGCGAGAAGCACTCGACGAAGCGGCCGTCTCGGATCCGCCCGCCCGTGATCTGACTCGCGCCGAAGCGGAAGTCCACGGTCGGCGTCTCGATCGTCTCCGCGAACTCGAACGACACGAGCGACCCACTGCAGATGTAGCCCAGCGCGGGGCTCATGCTCAGCAGGCGCGGCGCGGTGTAGAAGCGGAAGGTGAACGGCAGCGCTTTCTGTTGTCCGTCCACGCTGCTGATCTGCATCGTCAGCGAACGCTTCGCGAGCATCCCGGCTACCGTGCGGGGCTGCGATCCGGCAAGGCGGATCGCACTGCTTGCTTCCGGTAGGAGCTGGTCGAGCGCGGGGCACTTCCACGTCAGCGCTTGACGCTTCTGCTGCACTCGCCCGATCACGGTCGCCACAGGAGTCTTGCGGTCGCCGTCCAAATACAAGCTGAGCTTCACGACGTCGCTCTCGCGGAGGTTCACACCTCGCGCCAGCACCTCCGTCGGCAAGTCGCACGGACCGTACAGTGGACTCATCGAGGTCAGGAACGGGATGGTGTACACTCGATAGTGCTCCAGGAGCTCTCCGATGGTGTGGAAGTAGTGCTTGTCGAACGAGATGTCGATCTGCGCACTCGCGAGCACCTCGAGGCTATCAACGTACGTCGAGATCGCCGGCAACTCGAACTCGATGCGGTTGGCGGTCCACGCGCGCACGTCAACTGGACCGAACGCCGACTCGGCAAGCGTGAACTTGTGCTTGAAGCGCACCCGGACCTGCACCGAGTCGCTCGTGATCTGCGGCGTCACGCGCAGCACCACGGGGATCGGGATCTCGAACGCGCCAGTCGCGGGCTCCACGCACTTCGCAGCGTACGAAGAGAAGTAGTAGAGCGAGACCGTCGTGCCCGAAAAGTCGTACCCGTTCAGCGCCACGTCCACCGTCGCGTACCTGTCCGCGTAGTCGCTCGCGAACAGCGGCGAGTGCGCCGAGATCACACCGTTCGTCGCCCTCCCAGGCACGTCCTTGGACACCGCCTTGCCGTGGTGGCTCGTGAACGTGAAGCGGACCTTAATGCGGCCCGTCTCGATCAGATTCACGCCGTAGATCCTCACCACACTCGACGTTGACACGCACGCGCACAGCGGGCTGACCGCGGTGAGCGACGGCGAGCAGTAGAACACGAAGTCGATCGGTTTCTTCGTCTCCGGGTCGGAGAACTCGCACTTGGTGTACTGCTCCGAGTTGAGCGAGACGAAGATCGACGCCAGCCCGACGTTGAACGGCGGCGCGCAGCAGCGCACCTCGCCGTTCTCGATGAAGCCGAGCACCTTGCGGCTCATCTGCGCCGACTGGAACACGACGCTGACCTGCGCGCCGTGGTCCACGACGTGGTCTCCGAGCACGCGCAAGTAGCTCCCGCCGTGGATGTCCGCGGACATGGGGAAGATCGCGCGTAGCTTGGGCGGGTGGTAGAACAGAAAGTAGAGGTGCGACAGGTCTCTGACGAGGCAAAGCGCGCTCTGCTCTCTGCGCGGCGTGGCGGCGCTTTCGGTCGCTGGTGGTGGCGCTGCAGCCGCGAGTCTCGGAGACTTGACGCTGATGATCGGGTCGTCCGTCGGCACGAACCCGACTCCGCCGTTGTACGACACCTGGACCTTCGTGAGGTGCGGCAGATCGTGCGCCGACTTCGTCCACGCTGGCGTCGTGCAGTAGATGAGGAACGCCGGGTTGTTGTCTGCCGTGAGAGCGTCCATGCTGCTCGCCGCCTCCGCGCTGCCAGCGGTGCTGAGCGAACCAGGCGGCACCCCACTAGTGGCTGCGTCGGCGCCTCTCTTGGACGCGACGACGCCGGACACCGTCTCCGAGACGCCAGACGACAGCGACATGAAGCGCACCAGGATCGGCAGGCGGGGCGGGACCTTGAACTTCATCCGCAGGCACACGGACGTGCCGCCGGTGATCGGGCCGTGGTGCATCGTGATCGAGCGGATGACCGGCGGGAAGTAGTACCCGAAGTCGAGCGCGCCGAAGAACGCGTCGCTCCCGAGCGCCACGGAGACGCGGAAGCGCTTCACGCGCAGCACGGCGTCGCCGCCGCGCTCGCTCTTGCTCCGCCGCTCAGCTCCTAGCGCAACACCTGCGGCGGCCTTCACCTCCTCGAAGAACGACGGCGCTCGACACCGGATGAGTCCGCGTTCGTCGTCTGCCGAGCTGCTCGCTGTTGCCTCTGCGGTCACGATCTTCACCAGCGTCTCAGACAGCGTCCCGTCGTCGCCGAGCGCTTGGAAGCGCACGCGGATCTTCTTGGGCGGCACGAGGTGGAGGAGTTGCCGGGGCGAGTCCGTGTCCTCGACCGGGAGGCGCGCGTGGCGGATCGCGAGCAGCGCACCGCCCTCGAGCCCTCCGACGTCCGGTCGGATGCTCTCGAGCGCGCGGTCGCGGTGCAGCAGCGCCACGACGTGTGCCTTGCCGAACTGCCGCCCACCGTTGAGCGACACGCGGAACGCCGTGAGCCCGAACGGCAGGTTGGGCTGCACGCTGCAGCGGATCTCGCTCGGGCCGCCGAACGTCGCGTTGATCTGCGTGACCGGCAGCATCGCGCTGGCGCTGGCGCTGCTCTCCGCACCGATCGCCCGCTGCGCCAGCTGCACGACGAGGTCGCCTGAGTCCACGAAGCCCTCCCCGACGATCCGCACCTCGGTCGCGCGGCCGCTCGTGACGCTGATGCAGCAGGGCTCGACGGCCACGAGCGCCACGTCGCGCGCGACGCGGTACCCGAGCGACTCCGGCACCTTCTCCTTGCCGCGGAAGAACTCGGCGCGGTTGAGCGTCACTTCGACGCTCGCGGCGCCGAAGCCGAGCGTCACGGCGTCGAACTCGACCTCGTAGACGCCGACGGGCGACACCTTCCACCGGCCCTCACGCGTCTGTTCTGAGAGAGCGCCGGTGCGCTCCGAGACCTGCCGCACGCGCACGAACACCGGGAGCACCGAGATGTCCTGCAGCACCGCGCTCGCGGTGCCAGCACCAGCACCGACTGGTGCGGCTGGTGCGGCTGGTGCGGTGGCGGCGGCGCACAGCGCGGCGTGCTGGCTCGAGAGGCGCAGCAGGTTGAGCGTCGCGGTGACGGCGGCGGGCGGCGCGAGCAGCACGTGCTGCGGCGCGAGCTTCTGCACAACGAGCGGCTGGTGCAGCGTGAGCAGCAGCGCGTTGGAGACGACATCCGAGTCGAGGATCACCTCCACCTGCGCGCGCAGCAGCAGCGGCGAGCAGAGCACGGCGGCGGCGGCGGGCGGCAGCCGCGCCAGCTGCGCCAACAGCCGCGTCGCCTCGAGCTGGAACGGCGGCACCACGCACTCGAGCTGCGTCTCGACGAGGAACCGGCCGGTCACGTCCACGCGCAGCTGCAGCTGCTGCTGGAGCTCGGCGGGGAGCGGCGCCAGCGCATCCGGGGCCAGCAGCCGGAAGCGCACAACGAGCGAGTGCGGGCTCGTGCGGAAGCCGCGGCCGTGCACGAGCAGCCGCGCGCCGCCCGAGACCACGGCGGTCGCGGGCTCCAGCAGGCGGATGCGCAACGCACCGCCGCCGCCGCCACCACCGCCACCACCGCCGCCGCTCATAGTGCGTGTGTGTGCGAGCGAGAGAGAGGAGGAGGAGGAGGAAGGACGCTCACGCCGTCGCGCGGCAGGCGAGCATGCTTGAGGCGTGCGACTCTTTCGAGGTGGCGGTCGCGAGCTTCGAATCGCAAACAGGAAAAGCGCCGGGAGAGTCGAATCCGAGCCGAAGGCGACAGCGAGTCCGCTCAAGGAAGGATGGTGCGCGAGCTCATCGCCGTGCAGGTCGGGCAGTGTGGCAACCAGATCGGGCGGCAGTTCTGGCAGCTCGCGCTCGAGGAGCACGCCAAGGTGCGCGCGCATAAACTGTGTGTGAGTGCTGCGTGGAGCCGTGGCGCTGACGCTGGCGCGCAGCACGCGCGCGGCGGCCGCTTCGACGAGAGCATGAGCTCGTTCTTCCGCCTCTCGGACAGCGCCAGAAGCAGCGGCGGTGGCGGCGGTCCGGCGCTCAAGGCGCGCGCGCTGCTCGTGGACATGGAGCAGGGTCCGGTGGCCGAGACGCTCGCCGGGCCACTCGGTGAGCTCTTTGACCAGCAGCAGTTCCTCACCGACGTCTCCGGCTCGGGCAACAACTGGTGCGCGCGAGCACGAGGCGGTGGCGGTGCTGGTGCTAGCAGAAACTGGGCCGCAGCGCGACTGACGGCAACGGCGGTGACGCTGCGCGTCACGCGTGACGCGGGGCAGGGCCCACGGTCACTGCATGTACGGCCCCAAGTATCGGGACGAGCTGCTCAACAAGCTGCGCAGCGCCGCGGAGCTCTGCGACTCGCTGCAGTCGTTCTTCGTGCTGCACTCCATGGGCGGCGGCACCGGTGCGTGCGCTGCAGTGTAGAAGCGCATGCGCTTGGAGCTGACAGCCTGCCGCGCTCACTCACTCACTCGCGCGCAGGCTCCGGGCTCGGCACCTACATCCTCGGGCTGCTCGAGGAGCACTACCCGGAGGTCTATCGCTTCGCCACGTGCGTGTTCCCGTCCGAGGACGACGACGTCATCACGTCGCCGTACAACAGCGTGCTGGCGCTGCGCGAGCTCACGGAGCACGCGGACTGCGTGCTGCCGATCGAGAACGAGGCGCTCATGGACATGTGCGCCAAGATCGACAAGTCGGCAGCTTTGAGCGGCGGTGGTGGCGTGAGCTTCAGCTCGCTGGGAGACGCCAGCTACGCCGCGTCGCCGTCCGCCGGCGCGGTCGTCAGCGGCTCGCGGCTGACCGACGGCGTCGACCTGCGCGAGCTGGAGCACTTGTACCGCGCGGGTCGAGCGCCGCCGTCCTCGGCCGCGCCTTCGAGCGGGGCGAAGCGCACGCCGTCGAAGAAGCGAGCGGCGGCAGCAGCAGCTAAGAGCAGACCCGGGAAGCCGTCGCCCGCCACGAGCGCGTTCGGCGAGATGAACAACATCGTCGCGCGCCTGCTGACGAACCTCACGAGCTCTGTGCGCTTCGAGGGCTCGCTGAACGTCGATCTGAACGAGATCACGACGAACCTCGTGCCGTTCCCGAAGCTCCACTTCCTGCTCTCGAGCATGGCGCCGATGTTCGCGACGCGGGACCCGCGGCAGCAGCCCCGGCGGCTCGCGCAGATGTTCACCGACGCGTTCCAACGGTGCGTCGACAGTGCCGCTCGTGCCGCTCGCACTCGCTCTCGCACTCGGCAGACTCACGTGCGCGTCTCGGCACGTGCGCAGAGACCACCAACTCATCCGCGCAAACCCGCGCGCGAGCGTGTACCTCGCGTGCGGCCTGCTGCTGCGCGGCGACGTCGAGGTCTCGGACGTGAACGCCAACATCCAGCGCATCCAGGCGGACGTGCGCATGATCCACTGGAACCAGGAGGGCTTCAAGGTTGGCATATGCGCCGTGCCGCCGATCGGCCAGCGCCAGTCGCTGCTCTGCCTCTCCAACAACTGCTGCATCCGCGAGACGTTCGAGCGCCTGCAGACGCGCTTCCGCAAGCTCTACGCGCGCAAGGCGCACGTGCACCACTACACCGAGTTCATGGACGCCGAGCGGTTCCCCGATGCGCTCGAGAACGTGCGGTACTTGGTGGACGAGTACGCCAAGCTGGAGCGCTCGGCGCACGAGATGGAGCCGGCGGTGCCGAGCACGACCACGCGGCGGCTGCGTCCGCTCTTCTGAGACAGCGAATGTGTTGCTGTTGTGGTTGTTGCTAAGATCTATAGAGTGCGGGAGTGTTAGGACTGACTGCGATGCATTGGTGTCGAGCGCGTGCTCGTGGTGGGAGATGCTGGAGCGCGAGAGGCGGTCGATGATGTCCTTGGTGGCGGGGTCGACGAAGCGGCTCATGGCGTCACTCGTTGCTCGCTGGCGCGCGGCTGCTGGCGGCGGCCGGAGG